>JAWZYT010006739.1:25000-48364 GCA_034508575.1 Petrolisthes manimaculis
ATAGTAGTTAATTGGCTTGCTGTCCCTTGATCATGGTAGTGCTGGCTGTTCATGGTGTAGCTACGAGTATTCAGTCAGCTACCATAGAATATTACTAATGCCTCTTTGATAACTATTATACATTTTTATTATCCCATTTCCCCATACTTTTTTCTGTCCCTTCGCTGATTTTTCTCATGTTTACCAGTCTGATACTCCCTGCGTTCCAGAGTCTAATTTTACACCATTTTCATTCCCAAACCTCCAAAAAGTATGTTTGCTTCATCATTAATTATTTTCTGCCATTCATAGCTCATTTATTTTGTTTATTTTGTTTGTAGTTTTTTATTTATCTGAACCCTCCTTACATGTCATGCTTACCATCCATCCTTTGATATCCTTTATTCTTCACGATTCATTACCTTCCTTCCTTCCTTCTGTATGTAAATAAACGCTCATTTCCCTCTTCCAATCGTGTCTCCAACATTCCCTCAACACCTTTCCTCTTGTCCTCGTCTCCCTTTCTCTCCTCCCTGGCTCTTCCCACTCTCCATAGCCCTTCCAGTTACCGCTTCTCCCTCCAACTCTCCATTTCCATTCCCAGCCCTCTTTTCTCTCTACCTTCCCACTTTTCCCTATCTCCTTCCACCTCTTTCTACCTCTCTATTTCCCTCCCCCTCCCTTTTTCCCCTCTCTTCTCTTTCCTTTCCACCCACCACTTTCCTTCCCCCTCCAGCTTCCCCCTCTCTGTTGCCTTTCATTTCCCTCCCCCACACACAGATTGCAAAGCTTGGGGAGGAAATAAGAAAAAAAATTGGAGATTTGATGTATGTGCGGAAATTTCTCAACTTGGGGAAGACAAACAGGTTCCATGCGGCCTCTTGCAGCTGTCTAGCCAGTGGGCAGGTGGGGGAGTAGGTGGGTGGGTGGGTGAGGGAGTGGGGGAATGGGTATAGAAGTGTGCAAAAAGGTGAGGGTTTGTGTGGTGGAGTGGGTAAGATGGTGAGGGAGTAAGATTCTGTAGAAGTGAGGGATAGGGTCTGGGTGTGTATGCATCGGGGAGTGGGAGTATGGGCATATAGTCGTAGGTATATTGGTAGGAGTAATTGTGAGGGTAAAAATGAGAGAGGTTGAGGGAGTGAAGGAATTAGTATATAGAGGTGTGTCAGAAGTTAAGGGATTGGATGGGGATTAATTAAGATGGTTACTTGGTGAATGGGTGAAAGGATGAGAAGGTGGAGAAGTGTGAGAAAAGGCGAGAGATAATATGGGGAGTGGATAGGAGTGGGAGAGAGTGAATAACAGAGTGAGAGATAGGGTGAAGTGAGGGAGTAAGTGAGGAAGGAGGGGATAGGGTGTGAAAAGGAAGGTAAAGGGGTGAATGTAAATATTAATTCAAGGAGTGTTTGGTTTGAGTGAAGTAGGTGGGTGAATGGGTGGACTAATTCGCAAATGTATGAGTGATAAAATAAGTAAAGATTTAATGGATGGATATATGAAACATTAATAAAATCAGAATGAGAGAGAGAGAGAGAGAGAGAGAGAGAGAGAGAGAGAGAGAGAGAGAGAGAGAGAGAGGTAGGTGAGATGAAGGGGCTCATAGTTTGGTGAGAGTGTTTGTATAGAAGCATAGAGAAGGTGAATGGGAGAGGGATTATATGGACGAGTTGAGACAGTGAGTGAAACTATACGTGTACAACATTGACTAGGAGCATGGGTGAGTAATAAGTGGATATAGACAACATTGTAAGTGGATATAAACGTGTACAACATTAGCTAGGAGCATGGGTGAGTAATAAGTGGATATAGAATTGCTTAAAAGTGAATGTTTGGCTTGATAAATGAATGCTCGGGTGGATAGACGAGAAAGATGGATGGATGGATGGATGTAAATAGGGGTTAGAGCATTCATTATTGATTGATGAATTACTGAAAGGTTGAATTAGCAGACGAAAGCAAAAACATGTACGAATAAATAAATAAAAAAAAAATTGAAGGAAGGAAACATAGTGGCTGGGAAGAGGGAAAAAATATATTGGGTGTTTGACAGGAGTGTAGCGAAGAATTATGGGGAATATCAGCACGTATCTGGAAAATGAAGGGTTTGTCAGCATAAGGGTTCCCGGAAGTGTAGGAGAAGAGAGTGTGTGTGGTGGAGGAGGAGGAGGAAGTGCTGGAGGAAGAGATTGGGAGTAGAAGGGGATGTAGTAAAGTTGGGTATGAGATAAGCGAAGTTTGGTGAAGAGAGAAGTAAAGTTTGGTGAAGAGAGAAGTGATGGTGGAGAAATGAAGTATGATATAGTGAGCTGTGATGAAGAGAGAAGTGATGGTGGAGAAATGAGGTATGATATAGTGAGGTGTGGTGATGACAGTACTCTCGCACCTCACAAAACTCTCCCCTACTCCCACACACACACACCCTAAACCCTCCCCCACCCCCAAACCTGTCCCCCTATTCCCACACACACACACACCCCGTTAGCAAGCCAAACTGAGCCATTCTTATGTAATTCCAACCAGCATATTATTGGGTATATTTATTGGGTATTTTTATTGGGTATATTTATTGGGTATATTATTGGGTATATATTGGGTATATTATTGGGTATATATTGGGTATATTATTGGGTATATTATTGGGTATATATTGGGTATATTATTGCGTATATTATTGCGTATATTATTGGGTATTTTAGTGGGTATATTATTGGGTATGTTGGGTATATTATTGGGTATGTTGGGTATATTATTGGGTATATTATTGGGTATATTATTGGGTATTTTAGTGGGTATGTTATTGGGTATATTATTGGGTATATTATTGGGTATGTTGGGTATATTATTGGGTATTTTAGTGGGTATGTTATTGGGCATATATTGGGTATATTAGTGGGTATATTATTGGGTATGTTGGGTATATTCGTGGTGGGTAATTTCTCATCACATCCTATTCATCAACTCGCTGCCAGAAGAAGGGCAGGTGTAGGTAATAATTTTCTTGTTTTTTAGGGAAACTGTGTCTGAGCTAAAGACTGATATTGTAGTTCAGCGGTAATAATCACAAGTTCACTCATCCATGACGTGTTTTAAGACTTAGGAAATGTCACAGAAATAAATAATGGTCTGTAACTCGATATCAACCAGAGTCCCACTATACGACGAATTGAAAGATAACTACAACTTTTTTTTTCTGTCTTCTATACTTTCTTTCCACCATTTACTTACATTCGCACACTCACTATTTATTTTTTGTCGTTAAAATGTATAAAATTACATCTAACTACAAGAATCGCAGACGTGTGTGTGTGTGTGTGTGTGTGTGTGTGTGTGTGTGTGTTTTACTTCTTTTTTTCCAACTGCATCACCTGTCTCCCTGAGAATTGAACTCTACTTTTCCTTTTCCCAATCGTTCCAATACACTGTTGCATACACACTTCACCCACCTGGATGGTTAGTTTTCGACGAGCCAGAACATCTTTAAGAGGGGAAGTCTTGTGTTATGACTCCTGGCTTTGATAAGACAATGCTAGAGATTTGGGAGTTGCTGATTCCTCCAGAGTAAGCCGCGAAACAGACTGCCTTTGTATATATACCTATAGGAGGTGGTGAATTATATTATGGTGGGACAGTTTAGAGGAATCAGTAGCTCTCAGTTAGTCAGCAAATTAATAAATAGGTCCAAATATATCTCATTTTTATTCCATTTAGTGTTCAGTATTCTTATCCTCCGTTCAAGGATCATTACTTAGCATCTCGCTGGTTTTCCTTTAGGCATGTAATTTTTTTTTCTGGAACTGATACGGATCTTTGTTTCCAAATTACTGTGAACACTTTGGCTTCCTCTTCCACATGACTATTTATTCACTTCCACTACTTCTGTGACGCCCATGTCTTCTCACATAATTATATAGGCATGAAAGCAGAGCAAGTATGAATTAAATGCACCATGAAACAGTTGACGACCTCAGAGGGTATTGAACCCATCCATCTATGTTTGTTTTCAAAAGAGAAAGAAATAAAAATGGCATTCGAGTGAGAAATGAAGCAGTGTTGTTATTTCTGTCGGTCACCACAGTCTCCTCCTCATCCAGACCTATATGCACACCTCACCATCACCATTTTGATAAGGAAATAAAAATGAAGCGACACCTAAAACCTGCATGTTTTTTTTTTCAGAGGCTGCGCAGACCTCCGTCCGAGTGGGGAAAAAAAAAATCGATTTGCTTACTTCTGCCCGGAGCATTTTTCAATACTGAGAAACTGATGGGTCTGACAAGTAGGAAGGCGTGGGGAGGGGAGAGAGGCATGGAGGGAGTCGAGGTACGAATGTGGGTGTGGGTAGCGAAAGAATAGAGTTGGGGGGTTGAATCTAGGTGGGGTGTGAGATTAGATTTGTACCAGTGAGGTGGATATGTGAGATGCAGGGGGTTGGGGAATTAACATAAGAATAAAAATAACGATAGGGACAATTGAGTGTTGCATGGGTAAGGAAAATAGTGAGGGTCATTAGTTGGTTACGGTTTAATTGGGATGTGTGGGGAAAAGGGACTGTGGGTTCAGGAGTATACAGGGGACGAATAAATTAAGATGTGAGGAGGAATGTGATGTAGTGCTTTGAGTGTGAAAGTAATGAATGTGGTGAGGAGAGAGAGAGAGAGGAGAGGGAGAAAGAGAGGCTGGCGAGGAAGAGCGAAAAATAGTTGGAAGGTATGAGAGAGAGAGAGAGAGAGAGAGAGAGAGAGAGAGAGAGAGAGAGAGAGAGAGAGAGAGAGAAAGATACCTGAGAGGGAGGAGACGGACTAGCCTGGAACACAGAGGGGGAGGCACCACGTGTTACACAACCAGTGGTAATAAATGATGGATCACCTTCCCTCCTCCACTTCCACTCCTCCTCCTCCTCCTCCTCTTCTTCCTCCTCCTCCTCCGTATTACACTTACCTTCCCCTCCCCTCTCTTTGCTCCTCTCCCTCTCTCTTCTTCCATCTCCAAATTACTCTTACCTCCTCCTCCTCCTCCTCACCCTCTCCCTCCACCACTCACCTTCATCCTCCACCACTCACAATCTCCCTCCACCAATCACCCTTCATATTAGTTCTTGGTTTTTCTCGCCTTCTCCCTTATTTGCCTTTTCCTCCTAATCTGTTCAACTTTTCTTTCTATTCCTCATTATTTTCACCATCATGACTATCTAACTTTCCTGTCTTCTTTATCTTCCTTTCCTCTAGTTATTCACCCCATTTTTCAGTTTTATCTCTGCCTCTTCCTCTTCCTCAAGCCTACCCACTACTTACTTCTTATCTCCATACGTTATCTTCTACATTGCTTCCTTTCAACCTGGCAATCCCACACTCACACACCATTAACTCTCATTTCATGTTTATTCCTTGCTATAATTTCACACACACACATGTCTTCTCTTTGTCTGTTTCCATTTTTAACCCCCTGCTATATTTTCACACACATCCGTCTTCCATTTTTGACCCCCCACATAATTATTATACCCTACCCATTTCCATTTCTGTACTCTCATTCCCTCACTCTTCATTTAATAATACGTCATCGCAGGAAATAATTATATGTTCTCCCTTCCTCTGTCCTTCCCAACCATTCATACTTCACAATACCCTCACACTCATGTCTTCATTGACTCGCTGTGACAGACTTATCTACTCTTCATTCCTCTCTACATCACACAGGGCACTCAATCTTACTTAGTTCCCATCATAATCATTCTTCCTTCAATCACTCCAACCCATTCCTCCTTCCCTCACTATATTCCCTCTCCCTTATTCTCCCTCCATTACACACACACACACACACACACACACACACACACACACACACACACACACACACACACATACACACACATACACACACAAACACACACACACACACACAAATACACAAACAAACACACACACCACCATCACCAACAACAACAACAACCCATTACTGTCTTTTCTCTGTCTCTCCCCCTCCCTCCCTCCTTCCCTCATATATTACCTTCCCTCTCTCCCTCCCTCCCTCCTTTCTTCACGGTCTCCAACACCTCCATCTTCATCACCTATATATCTTCCTTTTGCTTCCACACCCCTTCCATCTTACTCTACCTTCCACCACCTATACCTCTCCATCATCATTTTCATCACTTCCACTTCCTCTATACCTCCTCCATCATCTCTCACTTTCTCTCTCTATATATATACCTCTTTTATCGTTCTCTGTGCCTCTTTTCCGCCACCATCAATCCTCATACACCTTTACATTCCAACATCACCACACAGCATTATAATCAATACCGTTTTAAGGGAGGAAGGAGGAATTATTTTGTTGTTGGTAAATCTGGAACAAATGATTCTTCCAAACTATTACAAGGCAACAGAACATCATTACTGTATTTTTGTTCATCTGGTCCTGTGTACTTTGGGGGAATCAAGGCACTCCAATGTACCAAAAAAGAAAATATTACCTCCTTAATTGAAAGATTTTGATGCCTCTCTATATATATATATATATATATATATATATATATATATATATATATATATATATATATATATATATATATATATATATATATATATATATATATATATATATATATATATATATATTATATATATATATATATATATATATATATATATATATATATATATATATATATATATATATATATATATATATATATATATATAATTGATTTCTCCAAGATATACAGGAAACAGAATCCCTCTGTACGATACAAGGGATGTGTTTTATAGCAGAGTTTGGAGGGCAAAGTAAGCTACAATTTGCCCACAACAGATTACTTCCCTTAGCATGCATGACTTCCTCAAGCAGAACCTCTAATGGACGGAAACCTTAGTGAGAGAATGGAAACCCAGGGATGAAACCAACAAACTCAACTCACACCATCGCCTCTCATATCATAAGACTTTCCACACTGAAGTAACCCATGTAAACAGCCGAACGAAATGCACTTATATCCTTCCTGTTCTGAGGCATCGTGGGTGTTTGGAAGGGGAATAAAAAACACTGAACGTCTTGGAATAGAAAGGGCATACGAGTAATTACAACTGGCTTCCTTGTATTCCCCTTGTGGTGGAAATGTGTCTCGCGTGTTTGAGAGTCACTCCCCGACCCTCTATAGATAAGCTTCAGGACGCCACCTCATGCATGCTACCTTCTCTTGTAATCATCATAAATGTTGCTTCACTTCTTTGTCAGAGGGTGCTGGTGGCTCATTTATATAGGAGGTGGCGTCGGGGTTCCCTAAGCTATCTATTATACGAGGGTAATGGAAAGTATATTAAAAGATGAAGGAATGGTGAAAAGAGGGAAGGGAAGGGAAGGATAGGAGAGGGATAGACACACGAATGACAGAGAGAGAGAGAGAGAGAGAGAGAGAGAGAGAGAGAGAGAGAGAGAGAGAGAAAGAGAAAGAGAGACAATCTGACACACACACCATCAACATAGAACAACTACAGTACTCCCCGTTTTCTACAGTTTTAGTTGCAGGTGGGAGAAGCAGGGCTGAGGGAATAGTGGGATGGGGCCGTGGGGGGTAACAAGGATGAAGCGAAGGTGAGGAAATGAGAGAGAAGTGGGGAAGGAGATGTTTGGATGGGGAAGGGGTGGTGGAGATGAGATGAAGTGGGGTTGTGATGGAGGGAAGGGGTCATATAGGCATAGCTGGGAGAGAGAGAGATTGAGAAGGGAGAACAAGGGGACGATAATGTGTGTGTGTGTGTGTGTGTGATTTGGTTGGGTGTGTGTGTGGTGAAAGGAAGGTTGTAGTAATGAAGGAGATGAGTGTGTATGTGATTGTGTGTGTGTGTGTGTAGGAGGAGGAGGAGGAGGGTGAAGGTGAGAGGTGGAGGAAGCAAAACCCGCCTGGCCCAGCATACTAAGTGGTAGCAAGTGGAGGAAATTGATTATTGTCAGTGGAAGTTTGCTGTCACGCACACTCTGAATTAGACAACAGTCGTGGGGGTTGTGGTGGTGATGGTGGTGGTGTTGTTGTTGTTGGTGGTGGTGATAGTGGTGGTTGTGGTGGTACTGATGTTGTTGGTGGTGATAGTGGTGGTTGTGGTGGTACTGATGTTGTTGTTGTTGTTGATGTTGTTGTTGGTGGTGGGAGAGAGAGAGAGAGAGAGAGTGAGAGAGTGAGTGAAAGAGTGAGTGTGTGTTAGATGCGACTGGGGTCGCTGGAGTTCCGCCCAAAGGAGCACACAAACACACACATACGCACACACATATTATACAAACATACACGCACATATATGGTACATACAAACATATACGCACACACATACAGTAAAAGCATATACGCACACATACATACAAACATACACGTACACATACTAAATACACACAGTAAGAACACACATGTATAAAACAATACACACACACACACACACATCCACGTAGCCTACACCAGCACCAGCACATACACACACATGCACACATTCAGATCATTTATATATTCCTTCACTCTTTTCTTGCCCTACTCCTCCTCCACCTCATCCTCATCCACCTCATCCTCATCCTTCTCCTTCTCCATCTCCTCCTCCTCCTACTACTACTACTACTCCTCCTCCTTCTCCTTCTCCTCATTCTCCTTCTCTTTCTCCTCCTCCTCCTCCCACTCTTACTCCTACTCCTACTACTCCTTATCATCATCATCCCTCATAAACACCCCTCCTCCCTCCTCTCCAACCCCCCCCCCCCTCTCACCCCTTCTTCATCCTGCACTTGGAATACAAAAGAAACACCAAACCATCACAATTAGATTCAGCTGCTACCAGTGTCTGCCAGAATTACAGAAACTACGGGGGAATTAGGAGAGTCCCATCATCCGGTCGAACCCGTGGAGGAGGAATGAGGCCAAATTGGTGTTTTTAAGTAGGAGTAGGTGTTGATTACCGCTGTGTGTGTGTGTGTGTGTGTGTGTGTGTGTGTGTGTGGTGGGGGGTAGGGTGAGGGGGATGGGGGGTTAAAGCGTAGGTTGCGTGCAGGGTGTTGGTTGCATGTGTGTGGATATTTATTGCGTGTGTATGTGTGTGTGTGAGAGAGAGGATGCGAGGGTTGTGTATTTACATCCATGCGTGTTGCGTGCGTGTGTATGTGTGTGTGTGTTTATTGCATATGTAGGGTAGATGAATCAATCGTTGGTTGCGTGTGGATGGATGGGTTTGTTGCGTGCATGGGTGTTTGTTGCGTGTGTGTGTGCATTTGCTTATTGCCTTTGTAGTTTCGTTTATTGCACGCTGGAGTTAATTACCAGCGAGTGTGAGGGAGGCGAAAATGTGCTTTGGTTTGCGTGCAGATGAGTTTATTGCGTGCATCGCCTTTGCTTGAGTGTGGCAAGGAGTGTGGATGTGTTGTCTTGGCTGCGTGTGGATGTAGGCATTGCTTACGTACTGATAATGTTAAAATGAGGATATAATGTGCATTGTTTATATGTGTCTTAAATGCTATATATAAGTGAGTGTGGATATGTGTTAAGTAATTATTATTTTGTAGTAAAATTCGTGGAAATAATTGTATTGTGTGGGTGCATGCAGATATTGTTGTTGTTGTTGTTGTTGTTTTGTGTGTGAATGTATACATATTTTGCGTGCGCGTGTGAGGATGTGTGCGTGATGAGGGAGGGAGGATATTATTATTATTATAAGCTGGTTTAGTGCGGATGTGCATGTGGGTGTGTGGGTGGTTGGTTGGTTGGTTGGTTGGCTCGCGAGGGAAGGATGTATGTTGCGTGTTGCGTGGATGATGTTGCAGAAATCGACGTCGTGTTTCTCTCATGTCAGTGATAATAATAATTCTTCGTGGTCCGATAAACTTGGGACTGTTGTTGTTCATAGCTTGACTGTCGCCTCTCTGAATCACACACACACACACACACACACACACACACACACACACACACACACACACACACACATATTCATTCTCTCTTTGTTTGCATGTGACTTTTACTTTTAACTCTTGTCTGTTCATATTATTTGATTCTATAATTCTGCAGTTGTATTAAAATGTTCTTCCTTAAAACACTGTAATAATAAACAAAACCAGTTAGTATTATTATTATTATTTATTATTATTATTATTATTATTATTATTATTATTATTATTATTATTATTATTATTATTATTATTATTATTATTATTATTATTATTATTATTATTATTATTATTATTATTATTATTATTATTAATGTTTCACTGTATATTTTGTGCTTCTTTAGTTCTACAATTACAAATATCTTCCTCATTTTACAAACACCACTAATAATATGTTAACACTTAAATGTCTATGATAATTACCAAATGATGATTGATGATATATAATAGTACCTGTTTTACCACCTTTCCTCAAATGATTTCGTGCAAACAATCAAACCTCAACATAATATTAAGTATCGTATAACTTTTAGCTATGACTATTACAATTTAAGTGTGTTGTAAACTGGACTATGAATCACACACACAAATGTATTCTCTGGTGATGTGTGTGTGTGTGTGTGTGTGTGTGTGTGTGTGTGTGTGTGTGTGTGTGTGTGTGTGTGTGTGTGTGTGTGTGTGTGTGTGTGTGTGAAGGGAGAAGGGAATGCGTGAGTGAGAAACAATGGGGGAGATGCGTGAGGAGGAAATGCGTGAGTGAGAAGGAAATGCGTAATGGAGTCTTCAGGTGTTGTGATATTTAACTGGGTAATTCTTTTTTGTTAAATTGGAGTGACTTGATTCCTCCAAAGTATGCAAGGAAACGGGACCAGAAGAGCAAAAATAATGGTGTTCTGTTGCTTGGAATAGTTTGGAGGATTCAGTTGCTCCAGATTTACCAACACAAAATGTTTCCCTCCTTTTAATTTAAGGTGACTTCAACGAGGCTTGGACAGTTATCCACACTAGTCCTTGGATCTCCTTACTCTCTCTCTCTCTCTCTCTCTCTCTCTCTCTCTCTCTCTCTCTCTCTCTCTCTCTCTTTCCCTTCCTCAAGTCCTTTATTTTCATCTCCTCTTCTCTAGTTCATTCATTCATTCATCCATCCATTCATCCATAAATTCATTCATTCATTCATCCATCCATCCATCCATCCATTCATCCATAAATTCATTCATTCATTCATTCATCCATCCATCCATCCATTCATTTATTCATCCGTCCATCCATCCATTCATTCATTCATTCATTCATTCATTCATTCATTCATTCATTCATTCATTCATTCATTCATTCATTCATTCATCCCCCCTTTTATCCATAATGTCCTAATTACCTGACTTCCTCTTCCACTCATCCTTTGATTCATTCACCTTCTTCCTTCCTTCCTTCCTGCCTTCTTTTCCGCCTTTCTTTCCTTCTGTTCCTCCCTTCACATCATCACATTCTTTATCTTCTCAACTCTTCCAATTATTCTTCATCTTTCCTTACTCTTCACTTTTCCTTACTCTTCACCTTTCCTTACTCTTCACTTTTCCTTACTCTTCACCTTTCCTTACTCTTCACTTTTCCTTACTCTTCACTTTTCCTTACTCTTCACCTTTCCTTACTCTTCACTTTTCCTTACTCTTCACCCTTCCTTACTCTTCACCCTTCCTTACTTTTCACCCTTCCTTACTATTAACCCTCCTTTTTCCTCTCCACCTTTTTCCTCTCCACCTTCTTTTTCCTCAATCTTTCTTCCCTCTTCCCTATATACCTCCCTTATCCTTCGTAACCTCTCATTCTAAGGCTCTGCTCACCCATACCTCCCCCCTTACCTCCCCTCCTAACTCCATCCCCTTCCTTTCCTCACCCTTACCTTCCCCCTTCCCTTCCCTCCCCCATTCCCTTTCCTCCCTCAGGCTACTACAACTGTGGTTTCCTTAATTACAGTCTATGCCAAGAGGACAATAACAAAAACGTATTGTCCCCCCAACAGATGCAAGAAACACTATGGTAAAAAAAAAAAAAAAATAGAGGGCGGAATTGGATAATTTTCCCCTTAAATAGAAAATAATATGGATAAAAAGATATGAATAAAAAAATAGGGGCAAAAAAGTGGATGAGGGAGGGAGGTTGTCCATTTAATCACTGATACGGGTAAAAAATGCACGAGTTACCGCCCTTAAAAAGTACAAAAAAAAAAAAAAAAAAAAAAAAAACGGAATTGTGTCTGGCTGACTGCTTCGTTAACTGTCTGTCTGTGTGTGTGTGTGTGTGTGTGTGTGTGTGTGTGTGTGTGTGTCCGAGTGGTAAGGATGGATTAGAGGGAGTGGAGGAATGAGGATGTATGGGAGAATAAGAAGGGACTGAATATATAATGAGAAAAGGATAGATAGTGAAGGAGAAGGAATAGAAGATAGGAATGACGGGAGAAGAATGATAATAGAAGATGCAGAGAGAGAGACAGAGAGAGAGAGAGAGAGAGAGAGAGAGAAAGGAAGAGAAAAGAGAGAGAGAGATAGTGATAATAGAAGAAGCATACAGAGAGAGAGAGAAAGAAATGTATAATGTTGGTGAATATGAGTGTAACACGAGGGACACCAATAACAATAACAATAACAACAACAATAACAACGAGACTGCGGAAGCTTGTGGTCACACTAAAAACAGCTTAGGGGGGAAGGGGTGGGGTGGGGAGGGGACGAAGGGGGGGGGGGGAGGGGGAGAAGGGTAAGGGGAGGGGACGAGGGGGTGGAGGGGGAGAAGGATAAGGGGAGGGGAGCGTAAGGGGAAGGAGGGTGTGGTAGAGAAAGGCAGAGGGGGAGGGGGGAGGGGGGGAAGGGAAAGGGAATGAGAAAGGTTAGAGGGTGGAAAATGATATAAGGTATAATAGGGAAGGGTAGGGGTGGGGAAGATATGGGGAGGGGGAAGGACAAGGCAAAGATAGGTAGGTTGGAAGAGGAAGGTAAGAAGGTAAGAGAGAGAGGGTCAGTATACATTAGACGAGTTAAGGACTCTGTGAACATGTACGAGAATTGGAGACTTCTGATTCCTCCTGACTATGCTACGAAATAAGCTTCTTCCATATAGTTGGTGTTTCGTGGCAATATTTGAAGGACTCGTTTATCTCCAATTTTCTGACGACATCACAGGTTCCCTTAATAAAGGATAATTTGAGTAAGAGAGGGTGAAGATGTTTAAAATGGAAAGTGACCTAAGAAAAATGAAGAGTGGATGAGTTACGAGAAGTGAGAAGAAGGGAAAGTATTCAAATATATGATTTAGTGACAGAGTTTGGGTAAGGGTGTATCAGTTTGTGCAAAATGAGTTTGTTAAAGGAACCCTTTGATGTAGTCAGATAATTAGAGATAATTCAAATATTGCCACGAAACACCACCTATATGGAAGGAACTTGATTCGTGGCATGGTCAGGAGGAATCAGATGCCCCTAATTTTCATACACGATTAATGAGTGAAAAGAGAAAATGATGCAGAAAGTTAGGTCAAAATTATGTACAACAGTGAGTGAGAAGGATTTCAGTTAGAGGATGTAGGATATAGCGAATCAGTAAGGTAAGGAAGGGAGGAACAAAGAAAGGAAGGGAAAGGGCCATGGAGGAAAGATAGGACCAAAGAGAGGGAGGGAGGAAGAGGAAATGGAAGAGAATGGAAGATTAACAATAGTTCCTGGAGAGGGAAAACGAATGTATGATGGAAGAACATAAGAAATGAACGAATGAAAAAGTTGGAAATAAAAATATGAAGGAATACGATTGAATTAAAAATATAGAAAAGCTATGAATTAAAAATTTCGATGCATTTGTAAGGACTTATTTCCATTAATATTTGTTTCGAACAATCAATTGTAAATAGAAAATCTCAGCTCATCAGAGAATAATGACACTCTCTCTCCCTCTCTTTATGTACACAGGGTAAAAGAAGCATTAATGGATAATACAGTAAATATGAAACATTGACATCACAAAAAGAAGGACAGTACACTTTTAAAATATCGTGTTAATATATAATAGTAAATACATAAACATGAGTCAATGACGATAACATAATAAAAAAAAATATATATTGCTACCCCCTTCTTTTTATCCACCTTGTATCTCTTTATGTGTGTCCTGATGGGTGTTGTTGGCTAGTAACCCTTTCTTTACGTATGTGTCTGAGGTGGAGGAAACAATAACACCAACACTGCTTGCTTTACTTTGCTCTTTATGTTTCCGCAATAAACAACTGTGAGGCTTGTTATGGCCCACCTCGAGGTCCGGAAGGGCTTAGTTTATGTATGTGTGTGTGTGTGTGTGTGTGTGTGTGTGTGTGTGTGTGTGTGTGTGTGTGTGTGTGTTTGTGTTTGTGTGTGTTTGTGTGTGTGTTTATTTACTGTATTATGCATGAGAGAAAAACAGTAGTAGTGTATGGTTAACTCTCTTTTCTTTACAGGTATGTGTGTGTGTGTGTGTGTGTGTGTGTGTGTGTGTGTGTGTGTGTGTGTGTGTGTGTGTGTGTGTGTGTGTGTGTGTGTGTGTGTGTGTGTGTGTGTGTGTGTGTGTGTGTGTGTGTGTGTGTGTGTGTGTGTGTGTGTGTGTGTTTATTTACTGTATTATGCATGAGAGAGACAGACAGTAGTAGTGTATGGTTAACTCTCTTTTCTTTACAGGTATGTGTGTGTTTCCATTGTGGCATTATGGGTTCTGAGCAGCTTCAATCCTGACACCCACCATGTGAGTACCTCTAGTGTTTAATGAGTTGGCACAGGCAAATGAGGACTATACTTGTTTACAGTCTACTCTCTCTCTCTCTCTCTCTCTCTCTCTCTCTCTCTCTCTCTCTCTCTCTCTCTCTCTCTCTCTCTCTCTCTCTCTCTCTCTCTCTCTCTCTCTCTCTCTCTCTCTCTCTCTCTCTCTCTCTCTCTCTCTCTCTCTCTCCAATAATAAAACAATTACTACAAGTCAGGAAGTTGTGCGTGCTGGGGTTTATCCCTTTACTGCTGTAGCGAGGTAATGACGACCCTGTGTTGTGTGTAGTCAGAAAATTGGTGGTAAATGCGTCCTTCAAACATTGCCACGAAACACCTCTTACATTAAGGGAGCTTGTTTCGTGGCATAGTCAGGAGGAATCAGAAGTCACCAAGTCTTGTATATACGATCACGGGGTCCTTAAGACAGTAAGCTGCATGGGCCGTGGGTAAGAATGTGCTTCAATCAACATAAAACAATGGATTTATACATACACTTCAGCCACGCCAACTTTCCGTCCTCTCTCTGTAACTCTTGCATGAGATTTGTATATTGATATTTTGATGATCGTGTGTGAGACTTGGAGGCTTCTGATTCCTTCTGACTATGCCTCGAAACAAGCTCCTTCAATATAGATGGTGTTTCGTGGCAATAATTGAAGGACTCACTAACCTCCAATATTCTGTCTACACCATAGGGTCCCTTAATATGGGAAAATGGGTTATTGATGCTTACCCTTCCAACTAATGGTTCGTGGAATTATATACGTACGGTACATGTAATTTTTTATCATTATTAATTCATCCAGCCTTCTCAGTATGGGAGGTTTTTCGTTTACTTGTTGGTGTATATTATTATTTTTTGTTATGTGATTACTTACGGAATATAAATCGAGCTTATACAGGTTTACCTTAATTAATTTCTGCTGAATTCATTATCACCCTTCCAATGAAATCAGTCAGTAGATTTCGGAACTTGAGAAATGTGAATGTTTTTACACTCTTTGTACCGAATAATGGAATGCAACCAAAAATCATTATTTCGTTTTAGATAACTTGGGTAAGGTTTAAATCTGTTATGGGTGTGTTTGTCCATCCATGTGTTAGCAAGGGTAGAAATAAATTAGGTAATAGGTGATAGAAGGATTACTGAAGTGGGGAGGGAAGGGAGGGATGGTGGAGGGTGGGGGGTAGTGTTATTTGTGTGTGTGTGTGTGTGTCCACGATTTTGTGTGCGTGTCTGGTAGATTGTGTGTTTGTGATTGCTATGCACTGGCATGTCAAAACGCACTTTCACCAGTATTAAGAGAGAGAGAGAGAGAGAGAGAGAGAGAGAGAGAGAGAGAGAGAGAGAGAGAGAGAGAGAATGAGAATGAGAGAATAAAACTCATGCTTGCCGGCACTTAAGTGAATGCTCGCGTGTGTCCTGGGTGAATGTGTTACCTGGTGTGTTGATGGACTGGTTCTGACCCCTGTGCTTGTGTCTGCCTCATTATGCTCCTCTGTTTGTCCCCCTTGGCCTCTAATTAGACCACAAAGCGCAGGATCAGACCCATTACCAGAAAACATAGGATACGACCCATTACAAGAAAAGCTGGCAGGGTTGGCGGTGGAAATTACACATGTTTGTCTAGTTATAAAAGGAAAAACGATGGAAAGTATGGGACGATAATGAAGTTCAGGGGGTAATTCGCTTTTTGTTTGCTACATTGGAGTGTCTTGATTCCTCTAAAGTATGCTATAGGAAACAGGACCAGAATAGCAAAAAATAATGGTGTTCTGTTGCTTGAAATAGTTTGGAGGATTCTGTTGCTATGAAACTTTGTATTGCAAGCATTCAACTATACCCTCATTATAAAATATCAGTGACTTCTACTTTTTTTTAGTGAGACAATCAGTTTGGTCCAAAATTATCGAATCCTCCAAGGTATGCCAAGGAACAGACAAGTATCTATATTCAAGCAGGAGAATTTTGTTTTGCGACCTGGCTTGGAGGATTCAGTAGCCTACAATTCTCTTTTTTGTACAATTACAGGCTCCTTACGTGGTTCCTTGCCATTGTTTCAGGACTGGAAGGTGGTGATAGTGGTAGTGGTAGTGGTGGTAGTAGTGGTGATGATGGTAGTAGTGGTGGTGATGGTGGTAGTAGTGGTGGTAGTGATTTTGGTGGTGGTGGTAGTGGTAGTAGTGGTGATGGTAGTGATGGTAGTAGTAGTGGTAGTGGTGGTGGTCAATTGGGTGTGTGTTGTTCCCGGTTCAGTGCATCCAAGGGGGTGAATTAGTTAGTGACTGTTTTTGTTGTTGTCCCTGTCTCATTGCTCGCTCTCTCTCTCTCTCTCTCTCTCTCTCTCTCTCTCTCTCTCTCTCTCTCTCTCTCTCTCTCTCTCTCTCTCTCTCTCTCTCTCGTTATTTACTCCGGTTCCTTTACCATTCTTTTTTTTTTTCTTTTTTTTTTTTTTGTGTGTGTGTGTGTGCGAAAACAACTCCTGTGATTGAATTTGAGGGCTACAGAATTCTTACGCTGTGCCAAGAAACAGAAAGAAAATATAGGTAGCCGTAACATTTTAACCACAGGATTGTACAGTCATGGTCAATAGTCCTGCAACACTCACTGACACATAAACACTGACACACACACACACACACACACACACACACACACACACACACACACACACACACACACACACACACACACACACACACACACACAACTACCTACCTACCTACCTCGACTTTTTCTTTCTCACCAGTGTATCTTTTTTGTGTTGCCCATCTTAGCTGCATTCCAATTAGGTTTATCAGAGAGTGATACCTGATACTGAAGTGGGTCTCGTTGTTCCACACTCTACCTTGTGTAATTGTCTGGGGGCAGGGTTGGGGGTGGAGGGAGGGAGGGAGGCTTGGTAGGTGGAGGGAAGGAGGGATGGAGAATTGGTAGGTGGAGGGAGGGAGAGAGGGAGGGAGGCTTGGTAGGTGGAGGGAGGGAGGGAGGGAGGATAAGGGTGCGTTTTCAGTTTTTGTGCCTTCCATCCCATCAAGACCTTGTATGTGTGTGTGTGTGTGTGTGTGTGTGTGTGTGAGAGAGAGAGAGAGAGAGAGAGAGAGAGAGAGAGAGAGAGAGAGAGAGAGAGGAGAGAGAGAGAGAGAGAGAATGAATTTTATAATGTGCGTGACACTTTAATGCGTGCGTACGTGCGTGCATGCTAGAGAGAGAGAGAGAGAGAAAAAAAAAAAGAGAGAGAGAGAGAGAGAGGGAAAGAGAGAAAGAAAGAGAGAGAAAAAGAGAGAGAGAGACATAAGAACTCTAGCAACAGATGTCTGAGAGAATATATACAATTTATTTTGACAAACTGGACAGCTGGCGATTGCTTCCGCTACACTATTTAATTTATTATATACCATAAACAAAACACACACTATAGTCCTTAAGTATACGTGAGAGAAGGATCTGTTTTATAGCTTAGGTTAGACTTTGGTGGTAATCAGTATTTCAGATTAGCCCATTTTACCCTTAATTCGAGTTTACCTGTCCTATGTTAACCTAGCATAACCTGACCTCACTTAATTATTATTGTTGTTGTTGTTGTTGTCTGTTTTTGCCCGTTCTCAGATCATATACAACATTGCGTATGATTATCAGAATGCATTTTCACTCTTACTGATCAATTTGAATATTTTTGCATACATGTTCCTTAATTAACCTCAATTGACCTAAGAATTTAAATAGTCCTGATACCGTACACACTGACCAACCCTGACCTGATATCACTCCAGATAGCTAACCTAAATAATTATATATAGGGAAGAACTTCGCGTTTCATCTGAATTGAAATTATTCAGCTGTGAAAGTAATATTATTTAAAGGTTGTGGCTCCGTTGTGTAAAGACGGAGAGATGTTACTGTGGGAAGTAATGTGTTCAGATAGTTATCATACATGGTGTAGTGATATCAGGTGAGTTTACTATTCTATAAGTACCAGGTTCCAATTCTGAAGTTGCTAGGATGTTTTTTTTTTTTTTGTTATTTTGAATATATATATATGAGTGAATACATTAATTTTATTGTAATCTTAAGAAAACCTGGTTATTATTTTCTCTTAATACATTAATTTTGTTGAAATCTTATGAAAACCTGGTTATGATTTGTATCTCTTACAGCATTAAACATCATAACAAAATGCATTGGAATATTTATGTGTGTGAGATGGTGTTGGTGTATTTAAAAGTTAATTCCTTGGCCTTCCTAAGGAGTAGTATACTTTTGGTCTATTGGAGTGTCTTGATTCCTCCAAAGTATACCAGAAAACAGGATCAGATGAACACAAATAACGGTGGCCTGTTGCTTGGAATAGTTTGGAGGAATCAGTTGCTCCAGATTTACCAACACTATACTCTCTCTCCCCTTAAACTTATATTTGACTTTCGCTCTCCTTGTGGGAATGAAACCTTTTGGCGTCGCCCCATCAACTGTGTGGTGGTGGTGGTGATGGTAGTTGCCTGAAATTGGTGAAGGTGGAAGAGTAAGAGCGACACCGTTTTGTTGGTGGGAAGCCGAGCGTGACACAGATCTAGTTAGTGTGTGTGGGGGGGTGTTATTTTTATTTCTCTCTCTCTCTCTGTATATTTCAAGTGCTGTGTGTGTGAGGTGTTATTTCTCTCTCTCATCCTCTCTCTCTCCTCTCTCTCTCTCTCTCTCTCTCTCTCTCTCTCTCTCTCTCTCTCTCTCTCTCTCTCTCTCTCTCTCTCTCTCTCTCTCTCCTGTGTATCATTTCAAGTGCTGTGAGTTATAATTTTGTGATGTTTTCCTTTTTTCTATAACGGGACTTTCTTTGAACTAACTATCATCGTGTGTAGGACATGGTGGTGGAGGGTTTATAACATATTGGGGGTAGATCTTGTGAGTTACTTTTGGAGGACTACTGATTCTTCCAACTTAGTTTACAGAAAAAATATAATCGCCAAAAATCACCTTCAAAACCTTCTCTTTCCTCTGTCACCCCTTTTTTTCTCTTTCCTCTGTCACCCCTCTTACTGTCTCCTCTCTCCTGCTGCTCTTTGCACTTTTGCCCACAACATTTCCGTTCTCCTCGCCCCTGAAATACTCTAGCCCTCCACAGAAGTCCCCCTCACAGCTCTATGACCCTCTCCTCCCCCCCCTCGGCATCCCCTCTCCCCTCCTCCCCCTCCTCGACATCCCCCTTCCCCCCTCCCGCTCCTCGGCATCCCCCCCCCCTCATCCAACTAACCACTGCACGCAATTTCTTTCACGCCAAAACCTGAGATTGCGGGTTAGTATATTTACACTTGGCCCTTTGAGATTATAGCAATTGTTTGTTGAGATAACTGGTGGTGGCTGAAACAGAAGACTTGGCCCTCACTTCTCTTTACCTCAGCAGTTCCGAAGAGTATAGAGGATTTTTCAGTCGTGTCCTGGAAAAGCTTAATTGTCACAAAACGAAACAAATTCATTTATTTTGTTTAAAGAGAGAGAGAGGAAATAATCTGAATGTAATTATTTGATTGTCATCTAACATCTGCCTTATAGTATGATGATAATTTACACTTTATACAATATCTTACGTAAGAGATAAAGAATAATTGATAATATAGATTGATAAGCAGAAATAGAGAGCTGACGAAATATTACTTGAAACTGCTGTGAACTTTGTCGTATTTAAAGATTGCAATTATTTTTAGTTCCATTTATTTCGGCATACATGTATATCCTTAATTTTTAAGGACCCTGTGATCGTGTTTGGAAATTGGAGGCTTCTGATTCCCCCTGACCATGCCACGAAACAAGCCTCTTCCATATAGGTGGTGTTTCGTGGCAATATTTGAAGGACTCGTTTACCTCCAATTTTCTGATGATCCTATATAGTTAGTCCTAGAAAATGAGGAAACGTAGTAGAAACATGAAAAATGAGAGAGAGAGAGAGAGAGAGAGAGAGAGAGAGAGAGAGAGAGAGAGAGAGAGAGTGAGAGAGAGAGATAATGTGTGTGTGTGTGTGAGAGAGAGAGAGAGAGAGAGAGAGATAATGTGTGTGTGTGTGTGTGAGAGAGAGAGAGAGAGAGAGAGAGAGAGAGAGAGAGAGAGAGAGAGAAAGAGAGAGAGAGAGAGATCGACGATACAAAGCAGATGGGAGAAAAAGACACGATTCGATACAAGAGATAAATGGCATCACATAGAAAGATAGAAAGAGAGAGAGAGACAGAGAGAGAGAGAGACAGAGAGAGAATGATAGTGTGTATGTGAGAGAGAGAGAAAGAGAGAGAATGATAGTGTGTGTGTGAGAGAGAGAGAAGAGAGAGAATGATAGTGTGTGTGTGAGAGAGAGAGAAAGAGAGAGAATGATAGTGTGTGTGTGAGAGAGAGAGAAGAGAGAGAATGATAGTGTGTGTGTGAGAGAGAGAGGAGAGGAAAGAGCCAACCTGGAAGTCCGAGAGGGTGAGATAAGGGGGGTGGTGTTCACGAGGGTTCACGGGGACATGCACGGACACCCACACGTATAATTCAACCTCTGTTATCTGTTGAGGCGAGCACCATCTCTCTCTCTCCTCTCAGGTCATCTACTCGTCACTCCGGCACGCTGATACCCCTTCTCTCTCTCACTTTCTCTCGCTTTCTTTCTTTCTCTCTCTCACACACACACACATTATTTCTCTCTTAGATATCATATCCTTGTGTTTCTCTACGCTATATATGACGTTTCCCAATTTAATAGCGTGAGGCATTACGATATTAATGATATGTTTGTGTTACTTGGCGTTAAGTGTATTCCTAAATTTTATATCTGATTTTGCTTTACATAGCGTCAGATATTTCCCTCGTGTTACATTTCCTTATCTGACTCGATCCTCCATGTCCTGCCTATAATTGATGCCACGAGTAAGATGTCAGAATGCAAAACCTGTCTTGTCTCGTAGTGTTCTCCTGGTACAATATAAAAGGTGCTCTGGTTTGGTCTTACTCTCATTCTATTATGAACTACATCGATGTCGTTTCCTACATGGTGAGGAAGAATCTATAGGCTATTGTGCCTCTCGTAAGATCACATAAAAAGTCCCTCATTTATAAGTCATTTAGAGGACTCAATAATGTTACAAAACGTATACATATAATCATACGTGGTGTAAATTATTTCCTATATAGTACAGTGTGAAGAAGTCAGAGGTCCTCCACTTTTAAATACAATAATAGCTTACGTGTTTAAGTAGTTACATTACGAACATTAGAGTTTGTTATGAGACCCCGTGTTGTGTTCCACCCTGTATGTATGTATGTATGTATGTATGTATGTATGTATGTATGTATGTATGTATGTATGTATGTATGTATGTATGTACCCTGACGACACATTGGCTCCAAGGTCCGTGGTTAGACATGGGAACTGGAGCCACATCGATAACCAGAGCACGGGACTGACTGGTTGGCTGGCTGGTTGGTTGGTGAAGTCCTTGTTGGTCGTGACTAGAGGGTGATGCCTGGTCTTGTATCCGCTCACACACACACACACACACACACACACACACACACACACACACACACAGTCTCTCTCTCACATACACACACAGTTACATACACAGTCTCTCTCTTTCATACACACATAGTTACATACACAGTCTCTCTCTCTCTCTCACATACACACACAGTTACATACACAGTCTCTCTCTCTCTCTCACACACACACATACATAGAGTCACGAAAACAGGCTCACACACACACAGTAACACACACACACACACACACACACACACACACACCACACACACACGCACAGTCACACACACGTCTCCTGTTTGATAATGTGCGTACTTCCACTCCACCTCACCCTACCCCCCCCCCCTACCTTCTCTCTCTCTCTCTCTCTCTCTCTCTCTCTCTCTCTCTCTCTCTCTCTCTCTCTCTCATCGATTGTCTGTTATCTGTGTTGCTTTTTGCTTGTTCTGTGTTCGCTATTTTTCCTCTGTCTCACACCTTCCATCCCACACGACTCATCTCCTGCAATCTCTCACACTCCTATCTCCAACACACACACACACACACACATACACATACACATACACATACACACACCACATCACGTCCCTCTGGTGGTGGACAGGAAGGAAACTGATGTGATACGCCTTCAAACCAAATGAAATTGTTCCACCTCATTGCGGAAAGTCCTTGTCCTTGAAAGTACTCTTACCCAGGGTTCATATAGAGATTGCCTAAACTCGTTCTGTCTTGGCTAACCCTATCTATATGAACCTGCTCTTACCTATGTTACTATAATCCAGCCACTTGTTTGGATGGGATAAAAATATAGATCATTAACTAATTTCATGAACTAAATAAAATCTAGGGGAATTATTGGAAACTCTGTACACTTGTGGATATAAGTTTCAATACCTACATATATTGTACATTATTAGTTCAGTGACATTAACAATCAAGTTTGGAGGAATCAATGCCTCCAGTATGCAAGCACATACATACCTTAAAGAAGTCTCATTCTCTCCTACAACTCCCACTACGCGTGTTGAAGTTGTTGTCTGATTTATGACGGTCTCAGTGCACAGTAAATATATCATACTGGACCATACGTTATCGAGACTCGCCCAGTTCCACCAACTTCGTCACCAAGGTCTCTTATATTGCACCTGGTAAATACTTGTGGTTGTGGGGACAAATATTTCTGGCTCAGGGATACAT
>JAWZYT010006740.1:0-17287 GCA_034508575.1 Petrolisthes manimaculis
TGAGGGTATAGTGAAAACATGATGTATTCTAATGACAATAATTAACAAGCGATGTCGTATAAATTATAGTGATGATAGTTTCTATAGAAATGTAAAAAATACTGTAGTATATATATAAAAATTGAGAGAGAGAGAGAGGGGTGGGGAGCACATTTATTTTGTGATCTAAATGAAGTGATTTGACATTTCTCAATAATTATATATAAAAAGTCACTTCTATCAGTAACACACACACACACACAGAGAGAGAGAGAGAGAGAGAGAGAGAGAGAGAGAGAGAGAAAGAGAAAGAGAGTAAGAAAAAAGTGTTGGTGTGCGTGTGTCTGCGCGCTGTGCCAGTGCTCTCTCTCTCCCTCTCTCTTTAGCTTGCTCGCTCGCTCTCTCTCACTCACTCTCACATCCTCTCACTCCGTCCTCAATACTCGACGAGGACGCACCACTACCCACCACCACCACCACCACCACTATCACCACTATCGCTCTCCACCACTACCACCACCACTAACCTCAAACACAACTACTACCACCCACCTACCTTCTCTCTCCACCTTCATCAACATCACTATAATTACCACTACTACTACTACCACCACTACCACTACCATCGCAACTAACAACAACAACAACAACTCCCCCTAATTCTAACTTTACTAACTAACCATCGTCACTACTAATACTTCAACTACCAACATTTTCTAACTATAAACATTTGATTTACTCAAGACAATTATCATCACCCACTCTTCAAAATATTTACTCCTACCACGAAGCACCACCACCACAACTACTACTACTACTACTACCACAACTACCACTTACAACCACTACCACCATAAGTACGTAGGAGTGGTGGTAGGTATGTAGGTGGCGACCCCCTCAGGAAATCAAACTGAACTGGACATTCATTTAATACTGGGACGTAAATCTATGTCTCTCGAGGGGGTCTTCATGCCCCCTTGACCTCCTCCCCCCCCCTCCCACCCGCCCCCTGCAACTTTTCTCACCCGCACCACCACCACCACCTCCACTATCTCCACTATCTCCACTATATCCACCACCACCACCATCACCACCACCACCACTATCTCTCTCACAGTGACGAGAACACACTGCCTTTATCTCTAACAAATTCTATCTCTATCCCTGACAAGAACACATTTACTTGATTACAAACATTGCTACTTCCATCACTGACAAAAAGCAATACTTATCATTATCACAATCAAATTCATTATTGTAACTTACAAGAAACATAAACAATATCACTATTAAGTATAATTTTTGTCACTAACAGCAACGCTATCACCAACAAAACATTATTTTTCCCACTAACACTAACACACAAACCTAACAAAACCATTAATATCAGCAGTACATAATTCACCAATACTACTTTTCACTCTTTTTCCTTCACTACAAGTAATACAAACATCATTGCATGTACCACTACCACTACTATCAGTATTACCAACACCACCACTAGTACCACCACCACCACCATCATCACTTCAACTACCACTACTCCTCCCACCACTATTATCGTTAACAGTTTACACCAATTACTACCACTACTACTACCACCATCATTACTCAAAATATACTGACACTACTACTACTACTACCACATCTATTCCCCCGACCACTAGTGAACTTCCTCACCACCTGTCGCGGATATATATTATGATGAGTCCAGTCTTAGTGAAATTATTATGCAGTGTCCATTAGAGAAAAGAGAAAATAAAAGAAACAGTTTATGCAGTGACCGGGAATCAAATTAAGTGTTGTGCCGAATTAAATGAAGATGGTGTCGTTGTTGTTGTGTTTGTTGTTGTTGTTGGCGAAGTGGATGTTTACCGATTCCTCCCTATAGTGTCACGCAACTGATGTCATGCCTATACTTTACCTGTTTTTCGGTACTGTTTGGTGGAATCTGTTGCCTCCATTTCGGCTGCGATAACATCTCGTTACCCTTATCAGTCTGTGGTCCAGGTGTTTTGAAAGAGAACGAGAGAGAAAGAGAGAGAGAAATGCCAGGTGCTTTGTGGTTGATTAATGAAAATGTTGAGATGAAAGAGAGGTGTATACAGTGATTGAAGTGCTCTCAAGTTTTAAAGAAGTGAAGTTTCAGTGACGAGAGTACAGAAATGACTCGGCACCTGGTATGCTGAAGTTATATAGATGTAAAAATAGATACAGAAAATGTTATGGAAATAGAAATAGGAAATAATCGAAATGCTCCTTTGAAATGTCAGTGAAATTACCACATAATAAAAAGTGTGATTGTTGATGCAGTTGTCGTTCGTCATTGTTCATAAGTGCTACAGTGATGATGATAATATGATAGTGCCATGAAGTGATATATTTTCATTATAATATATTTTTTACAAGAAGTTAATAAGAAGTATCCCTTTTTTTTTTCAGTGAAGTTTTGCCCTTTATTAGAGCAAGGTCCAGGAGAAATGGCTTTGTGTATTATTTAACACGTGTTATTATGGTAAAGGAAAACAGTGAAGGTAAGATTAGAATGTAGTTTAAGGAGTGAAATGTGTTGTTTTTATTGTGAGAGGACAGTGATTGAGTTGAAAGAAAATGATATTACGTTTGTTTATATTTCTGGAAACAGAATAATGAGTTCTTTACTGTGGGAAGGCAGTTATGTGCATTCAATATATTTATGAAACCAGTGAAATACCTTCGATAAAATAGAAAAATAGGTATATTATTTCGTAATAATTATGAAAACAAGCAAATGCCTTCGGTATGCATAAATATGAAGCCTGGGAAATAAGTTGTTTATGTATGAATATGAAAACAGAGCAATGCGTTCTGCTCGGTATGTATGAAGATGAGATACAGTTGCAAGATTGAAGTGGCATCAGTGAAATATATACATACAGTTGCAATATTAAGGAGTCATTAATACATATATACGTCATGTAAGATATAAACATAGCCTCAGGTTTCAGAGATACGTGTGTCCTGTGAAGTTATAATTAAGGGACGTAGCCTATTGTGGGAAAACTAGAGGCCACTTATCTCTCCAAACTCTGCCATAAAACACATCCCTTAATTGGACTGACACAGAGGGCTTCAGTTTCCTGGCATAGGTTGGAGGAATCAGTAGCACTCCAATGTTGTCCCACTGAAGAATACTCCCTTTAACTAAGCTGAAATTCCACAGACACTAATTAATAGAAGAAGTGAAATAGGAAAGGATAACTGGATGCATTTCCCTTCTTGGAGAATAATATTAATATAGCATTTCCTTTGATGTTTAGAATCGTCAGGCGTTTTCTAAGTAGGTCCTACATGATTATTTTGTATGCGACTTTGTACATTGTTTATGGGTTCGCTGGAGAAATTTTTAAGTGTTATCTCAGGAGTGGTGGTTAAAGTCAGGCAAGAAAAAAAATCATCTATTCTTTAATCAGAGGAGAATGATAAATACGTCAGGTGTTGCTTAATCATGAACAGAGACTGAATTTTTTTTGCGTTAAATTTTTCACATCCACCAGATCATTTATTTTATTCTTCCTTAATTAAGATGGAGAGGCGAACTTACGACATCCAATGAATATAATCAATCTCATTTAATAGGTATATAACAGATAAAGCGCCTTATGCACCAAAAAAAAAGCCTGGACTAACGCAAGACGATTTAAATGTGACAAAGAGTGGAATAGTTGATTGACACGTTAACATTTGCCGAGTTTAGGAGATGTATATTATATTTTTTGAGGTTCGGGCAAACTCACAGCGTTCATTACCCAAGCTGTCTATACCTCTGACGTCAAGTGAGTGGTATAAAGAAGTGAGATATGAGAATGAAACGAGGAATAGAAGCGAGGAATGAAAGAGAAGTGAGAAATAAGAGAGAAACGAAAAATGGAAGTGAACCAAGGTATGAAAGAGAAGCGAGGAATGGGAGTGAAGGTATGAAACGAGAAATTGGAGTGAACCTAGGAATAGAAGCGAGAAAATGGAATTGAACAAGGAGTGGCATTGGAGAGACACTTGCAATTTCTCCCTCCACGGCGGCACTGTACAGTTACCAACATAAATTGTCCTCAGTCCTACATGTGTAATATAAACAATTTTGTGATACTATTGCAAAACTATCTGATACATTTATGGACATACTATAACTAACTGCACAACCTTATCTTATTATTTATGTAGTAATAAATTAGCTCAGACTGCAACATTTAACAGGCCATGATAAGTTACCTTACTAGCTCCCGTTACGACTCGCGTGGGAAGAAACTGGGAACAAAGTTATGCCCCCGACTGTACAAACCAACCTGTTGATTGTGGCCTAGGCTGGCCTAGTGTGTGTGTGTGTGTGTGTGTGTGTGTGTGTGTGTGTGTGTGTTGTGGTGCCACGCAAAGGAATTCACAGATGAAATTGTTGTATATTGAAGATAGAAACTTAAAGATGGAATGGGAATGTTGTGTATGTGTGTGTATAATTTTTCTTGAGGAAGAGCGAGAATAAAAAAAAAATACTACCTTTGACTGACCATCGTAGTAATCGGCATTAAAGACATTAAGAGACTATACTTGTGGTATATAAAAGATCCTTCATTCTTCAATATCGTCCTTACAAACACATCCAGAATAACAAAAAAATGGTGTTCTATTGCTTGGAATAATTTGGAGGAATCATTTGCTTCATATTTACCAACACTGTACTTCCCCTAAACACCAGTATATCAATAATAATAATAATAATAATAATAATAATAATAATAATAAGAAGAAGAAGAAGAAGAAGAAGAAGAAAAAATAAATAAATAAAGAAGGAAGTCTAACAGAGAGGGAAATCTTACACTCTTACACCGAGAAAAATATGGTTAAGAAAGTTTAAAATTAATGCCGAGGAATTATAACGTAAGTAGAAACACTGTGAATTAAAGCTGAGATAAAAAATATATATATTGGACCCAAATTGAAATAATTAATGCAGCGAGATAAATACAGAGGGAAGGGAAGGGAGGGAATTATTGGCCAGATAAATGCAGATTGCAGACTTGGAATTAATGCCCAGTTGAGTTTCGGTGGAGCGTGTTATTGTACAGTCTCGGCAAAAAAAAAAAAAAAAAAAAAAATCTTCCAACACGTTCCATTATAATTATATGCCCCTTGAAAATTGATGCGAAACTGTAGCTGTTGGTTTTCTATTTTATTGATTGGTTCACATAAGGTTCATTCAAATGGTTCACTTTCATTCGCCCGATGCAGTACTCGCGATCGTAACTGTACATTACATTTTTTTGGTGAGGGAGAAATTTCTGATCATAAAATCGACTCAACGTAAAGAGAATATAGCCTAGCAGAGAAATTAGAGGCTTGTGATTCTTCCAAAGTGTGGTATAAATATTAAGGGGAGAGTACAGTGTTGGGTAAATCTGGAGTAACTGATTCCTCCAGACTATACAAAGCAGCAGGCCACCATTATTTTTATTTAATCTACTCCTGTTTCCTGACATACTTTGGAGGAATCAAGGCTTTCCATTGTACCAAGAGCATACGGTCCCCTTCTGCAACACACGATTCCTACACTATATATATATTTTTTACTTTAACTGGCAATAATGTAGCGACTCACTCATTAAATTCATTACTATGCTTTTTAGTTAAGTGTAGTGAAATGCAGAACAAATTACGCCCAAAATGTACACATACAGTAGGCTCATATCTGCAATGTACAAACTCTGGAATGTAGTCGAACGAAACGTGTGTCTAACTAAGGTCATAAAACTTAATAGGAGGGAATCGGTGAATTTTCGCCAGGATTAAAAAAAAAAAAAAATGAGATAGACAGTCATTTTTCGTGGCACAGTTTGCATGTAGAAAATCACGTGTCTTCCTCAGCCGTCACAGGTTCCTTCCTTCCTTGGAGCTTAATGAAAGAGACAGACAGTGACCTGGAAAATCGATACGGTGCGTGACCTCATCGCTCCTGTAATAATGACCGAGGGTAATGAAATAATATCTGCCACGACGAGACGACAGCGACGCCAACACCCACCACCACGACGACGACGACGATGACGATGACGATGACTTGTTGGAGTCTTGGTGTGAAGAGGATACATGTGTGAAAATTAAAAGATACTGGTTGTGGTGTTGGATACGACGATGACTGACTGCATGGTGAGAGAGAGAGAGAGAGAGAGAGAGAGAGAGAGAGAGAGAGAGAGAGAGAGAGAGAGAGAGAGAGAGAGAGAGAGAGATGATGAAGAAGAACTGACAAATAGCTACGAAAGCCTTACCTTCTTACGCAGAGAAAAATATATTCAAGAAAGTTTAAAGTTAATGCCGAAGACTTAAAATGTTAAGGAGAAACGTTATGACTTCAAGGGGAGAACCTGTTTTGGATTTAATTTAATGAGATGGCTACTGATTACTCCAAACCCTCCCAGGGAACAAAATAATCACCTCAATGTAACGAATATGGTGGACCTGTTTCGTGATGCAGTTTGGAGGATTCAGTAGACTATTTTTTACTTATGCCTATATACGAAAAAAAAATTGATCTCACTCTTTGGTTGTTTTTAAAGATGTTGCACAAAGTAATGGTCGATATTATTTGATATTTACTCATTTATATTTTCATTTATTCATCCATTAATTTCTTCATATTTTTTTTTTTTTTTTTTTTTTTAATTTCAAAGCGCTGTGTGATAAAAAGATTACGAGCCGAGTTTTACCTTTGGTGTGACCTTTAGTTTTATATGTTAAATACAGTCACAAGAGTTACGCATTAACAGATGTTGTTTATAAAGTTGTATATTTTAATCCTCAAGGTTAATTATAAAAAAAAACATGTATTTATTTAAAGTGATGTGATTACAAAGAGGCGACGCGGACATAATCAGTAGGTGGTTTGTACATTAAGAGGAGGATATCTTTTTAGTGAAATGAAGGGCTTCTGATTCCTCCAAACTAGTCCAGGAAACAGACAACCTCCGTGTTTCTAATTGTTGATCTGTTTCGTGGCAGAGTTTGGAGGAATCATTTACCCTCTAGTTTATCTACAGAAGACTATCCCTTTAAAGGACCGAAATGTTGCAGGTGAATTGGAGTATACTGAAGCCCCCCAAGCAGTACCAGGAAACAGGTTGCCTTCAGTTTACACGGTCGGGTCTGTTGCGTGGCAGAGTTTGGAGGAATCAGTAGCGTCCTTTGTGGCCAGCAATACCGAATTATCTTATCGCCTTAACTACATACTTTATAATTTTGTTATATGAATACGCTATAAATGTATCACAGTGAAATCAGAACAACATCCTTTCTTTTTTAATCAAAATCTGAAGAAAAAAAAAAAAATATATATACCGGTATATATTGTCGTTTCAGAACCATATACAGAAAAACTAAAAAAAAAAAAAAAAAAAAATTACATACTAGTTACAGTAATTGAAAATCAGCACTGATAAAATTTCAATATCAATTAATAACATCGGAGCGTGTATGCATATTGTGGCTTGCTGTAATGTGCTGTATCAATTATTATAAAATATGTACGACGATTGTTTACAAAAAATTATGTACACGTGGATACAAGAGATAATATATAATGAATAATAGAATGTTTTGTATTACGGTTGTGTATTTTGTTTTTTGTAAATTTGGTTTAGTTGCATTTTGATATTATTAGTTATTTTTTGAACGACGAGAGTTTTCCAGTGTCACTTGAAATCGTCTTGCGTTAGTCCAAGCGTAAATATGTTCTATGTTTTATGAAAATATAATTAATGCTTATTATTCTTTGAACGTCAAACATTAGTATTTCACTCCGACGACAAGAAAAATATAAAAATAACAACATCACGGGAGAAAAATATGGTCTGGTGGTTATCATAGAAATGTTTTTGTTTAATACATGTAGTGTAATTTCCGTCCGTGTATATATATAAGTGTTACGTAAAGAGAAACGCCGTCCAGTGTATGTATGTATGTATGTATGTAATGATGCCGCCTTTAATTAGTGATGTTTACTGCCGTTCCTCGTCTGTGTTTAATTGTGTCATAATTATCTTACAAACGACCCACCCACCTACCCACCCACCGACCAGCACAGGAACAGCGTCCTTTAATTTTTTAAGGGTTATGATAATTGCCAGAACATATACATATATTATAATTGTCCCTCAGTGAATGTGGAAAGAGGCCAACAGTGAAGTGAAGCCTCGTGGCGTAAATTAAACTGTGCTTCATATTTATTGCAGTGACGTGTATTGTTGTTGTGTGGTGCAAAGAGTAAAAGGAAAATAACAGTGGTATTTATGATATTGCAGAAATTTAAGAATCATCGTTTTGTGGTGTGTAATTATTTGGGCTGATGTAGAGGAAAATTACACTGATATTTATGATAGTTGCAGAATTACAGAAACATTCTTGTGAGTTGTATCTAAGTTGCCCAAAAGAGGAAAAGAAGTGAGAGATCGTGTATTGCTTCCCCAGAAATACAGAAATATTGTTGTGAGCTCCTTCTTACTCATTGCCAGAAGCAGGAAAAGCGGCAGTGCAGTGACGTATAACACGGCACAAAACGCAGATAAATATATACTTACAAGTGCAAAGGTTATAGGTGTTTGTTTGATAAGTGTCACGAGGAAATAATAGCAAACAGTGGAAGTAGTGTGATATCTAGTGACTCCAATCTCACCGCTGCAGCCTCCCTAAAACAGGCACTGAAACCACTGCTTCCATCATTCCAAACTAATCCCTTAACTCCTATGATCACCAAGTACTATCATAACTGCACCAACCCCAATTATCACAGCTCTGCCAACACTACCACGCAAACTAACAAACACCTGCTACTACCACTACAAGAACTACCACGATTGCATCAAAGGAACTACCACCAAATTAACCACACAGGGGGATTTGAACGAGCAGACAGACTCCCCATCATTCCTCTACAACTTATCACTGTGACTTGTAAACAATAAGCAGCCTCAGTTACCACAACCAACAACAAGTGCTACTATAATCGAGAACACTAAGGGATAATCATTACTACCACACGGACTACTATAGCTACTACTACAACTACTACTACTACACATTTGGAATATTATTAGACAAGGGGGCTTCTACGTATTACCAGAAGTTGCAGTCCCCCACCCCCAACGCTTCCTCCTGGCCCCACCGCGACGCTCCCCTCCCAAGCAGGACACGTAGGGTAGGGGGATCGTCGCCCCCTGAGAGCTGTATTATGCTGATCCAGGGAGCCAGTCACCCCCTCCCCTGGCTCCGACCCTCCTGCTCCGCCTCAGCCACGCACGTATGGCTCCCACTCCTCCCCCAACCCCTCCCCCTTACATAAAACTTTCCCCCTTACTCCCCCCAGGTATGACTTTCCCTTTCCTCCTCCCCACATGTAACTCTTCCCTTTCCTCCTCCCCACATGTAACTCTTCCATTTCTTCCTCCCCACATGTAACTCTTCCATTTCCTCCTCCCCACATGTAACTCTTCCATTTCTTCCTCCCCACATGTAACTCTTCCATTTCCTCCTCCCCACATGTAACTCTTCCATTTCCTCCTCCCCACATGTAACTCTTCCATTTCCTCCTCCGTTCTTATAACTCTTCCCCCTTCTTGTTCCATACATTTAACTCTCCTCATCTTCCCACTTACTTATAACTGAACCTTTCGTCCCCCTTCCGTCTCACATGTATAAATCTTTCCTTTCCTACCCCACCCCACCCCCATGTATATCTATTTCCCCTTCCTCCCCCTCCTACATACAGTAAGGTCCAAACTTTACCATACCATACCCCGTTGTTGTTGTTATTATTATTATTATTATTATTATTATTATTATTATTATTATTATTATTATTATTACAGATCCTTTCTTCCCTATCGTACAGTATCTCCCTATCCTCTGAAACTCTCTGTATAGCTTCATCCATATTTCCCTCTCATTATTACGTACCACTTGTCCTGAATTCTCTATACCTTCATGCATCACCTCCTTATTATCACGTGCTATATATAGAAAATCTCGAACGATATTGGTCATGAATTTGGAACTCTCACTCATTTGATTTGGGATCCCTCTCAATTTTTTTTTTCACATTTGATTTTCGACCTCATTTTTTTTTTTTTTTTTTTTTTATTTATTTAGATCTCTCGCTCTTGAATTTGGACCACTTACTCTTGTATTTTTGTTTTCCTCACGCTTTTCATTTTGGACCTCTCACTTTTTTTTTAGCAGGGAGGAATGACATTAATTAAGCGTGCTCCTTCATTGACTCTAGACTTCACTTTTTTACCCAACATAGAAAAAAATATATAAATAAAACTGGTCAATAGCATAGCATCCCCATCACTCACTCATCCATGCACCCTAATGACGACGCACATGTGAGTCAGCCGTGAGTGAGAGGACTAAAAGTTAAATGAGGGACTAATCATGCGCAGGGTAAACAGACGCTGATCCCATGTATTTTTTAAGTTTGTATATTTGTTAGCGTTGCCATGGAAACTAAACCTCGGGGACAATCCTCGGTCATATGAGAGAGAGAGAGAGAGAGAGAGAGAGAGAGAGAGAGAGAGAGAGAGATAGCAGTGTTGGGGTCACTTGGGGTTAATAGTTAATAGTAATTGGTTTGATTTGGTGAGGTTACATTAGGTTAGGTGAGGTCAGGTCAGGTCAGGTCAGGTGAGATTAGGGACACACACACACACACACACACACACACACACACCACACACACACACACACACACACACACACACACACACACACACACATACACACACACACACACACACACACACACACACACACGTATAACTAGTATCTACCAGCACATTACTTAGACAGGAATCGGTGCTCTCTCTCCAGGATAAAGCAAAAAATAACAACAGTGCCGTATATAAACAGAAGGCTCCAGCGCGGCGCCCCCTTCACCCAGGCGAGATAAGCCGGATGTAGAGCTCCGGCTTCATCCTAACGACGCTGCCTGGGAGAGAGCTGTTCCTAGTTCAAGAGGATTCCACACTCCCTTAGGGCCTCTTCTTCCTCCACCTCCTCCTCCCCCTCTTCCTCTTCCACTTCCATTTCACTTTCACTTTCTCTTCCTCCTCCTCCTCCTCCTCCTCCTCCTCCTCCTCCTCCTCCTCCTCCTCCTCCTTCCTCCTCCTTCCTCCTCTTCTTCCTCTTCCTCATCTTCCTCCTCCTCCTCCTCTTCCTCCTCCTCCTCTTCCTCCTCCTCCTCCTCCTCCTCCTCCTCCTCCTCCTCCTCCTCCTCCTCCTCCTCCTCCTCCTCCTATTTCTCCTCCTCCTCCTCTTCCTCCTCCTCCTCCTCTTTCAATTTATCTGTGTTGGTAATTCTGCAGCAACTGATTACTCCCAACTATTCCAAGCAACAGGCCACCATTATTTTAGTTCATCTGGTGCTGTTTCATGGCATACCTCGGTGGAATGAAGGCGTCCCAGTGTACCAAAAGTATTCTATCACCCTAATAACTTTTTGTCTGTAATTTATGTGTAAGACAAGGCAGCATACACTAACGCTCACATAACTCTTCTCCATTTTATTATTTAGTCTGGCGATATATATATAGTGTACACGACGCTCCTTCAATACATTTCTAGGCTGTTTGTTAAGGACCCTGTATTGGGTTTGAAAATTTGAGGCTTCTGATTCCTCCTGACCATGTTTCGTGGCAATCTTTGAAGGACCCATTTATCTCCAATTTTCTAACTACAACACAGGGTCTCTTAAATGTAATGCAACCCAAGTTAATTGCACTTAATACTTACTTAACTAGGTACATAATATCTGTGATTTATAAACGTTTGGAAGGTGTGTAAAACGTGTAACGAAAGTCATTATATAGAATGGGACTTGGAAACATAATCAATCGTCTTATTTCATTGCGGCCTAAAGATATTCATATGCTCCTCCTCATCCCTTGTCATTATTCACCCTCATTATATACACTGCAATACTCATCTTGTTATGCAGTGTTATCTATTACTCACTCATTCTCAGTGCTTAACCTCGTAACACAATACTCATTATAATACAAAAGTGATGTCTCCCTTCACCTCTACTGTTATTCAACCTCATACATTACTCATTATCATATCTACTATACCTTTCCCTTTATATTGTTGATCCACATTATACATTATTAATTTCTGGTCCAGTTCCACTTCAGTATTATCCACTCCACACCAACTCCACAACACTCCACTCCACTCCACTCCACTCAGACTCACTCCGCATCAGCTGTACACACTTGTCCGGTCAATTTTTCCGATCCTCCGGTTTAAAAGAGGAGTGTGTGTGTATGTTTTTTTTTTTTTTTTTTTTTTTTTTTTTTTTTGTGTGTGTGTGTGTACCGGTGTATATATCTGTGTATTGTACGAGTGTATGAATGTGTGTGTGTGTGTTGTGTGCTCGTGTATGTTGTGTACAAGTGTATGTATCAGTGTGTGTGTGTATAGTGTGTGTGTAATCCCGTGTGGAATGTGATCTAGAGGGATTGTGTACGGGACTCAAAGCCAAGAAGCTGAACGTCACTAATGATAGGATAATTGGATGTAGGTGATTAATTAAGGAGAGACTGTGAAGGTGAAGGAGGCGAGTATTGACGAAGTGAGATGTAACAGGAGGCTAGGTAGGTAGAGGATGATGGAATTATATTAGATGCTGCATGTGTTTAGATGAAGTTGCGAGATGAGTACGAGTTAGGAGAGATGATAATGGATATAGATTGGATGAATAATTTGGGTTGGATAGTGAGTCTGTGGTGAGATGGATTGATGATAATTATGTGTAAGGTGGTGTTAAGAGTTTGAGGTTGGATAGTTAATTTGGGTAGGATAATGATGAGTCTGTGATAGGATGGATGGATATGGATTAGGTGTTGACTGTGTTTTGAGATAAGGTGGAACTACTGAGTGAGGTAAGAATTGTTATGGTGAGAGAAGAATGGGAAAATACACATGACTGAGAGAGAGAGAGAGAGAGAGAGAGAGAGAGAGAGAGAGAGAGAGAGAGAGAGAGAGAGAGAGAGAGAGAGAGAGAGAGAGAGAGAAAGAGAGAGAGAGAGAGAACAGAAAAGGAGGAAAAGGTGAAGGAAACTGATAAGAAAGGAAGAGAGTAGAGGAGTCAAACGAAAGAATAGAACACACAGAAATCAGATTAATGTCAGGGTTGGGGGTCAGGAGGATTAGGAGGATTAATAGGATCACATATTGTGGATAGATTGGATGCTGCAGATTCTCCCAAACTGCGACATGGAAGTGAAGTGAAGTGAAGTGAAGTGAAGTGCATGATACATATTGCTCCAAACTCTGCTATCAACTGAAATACCTCATTACACTTCCTGTTTTGTGGCACAGTGTGGAGGAACCAGTTGCCACCAATACGCCAACAATATCATTCAATTTTTTCATACGGGGCGAAACGGAGGGCAAATGATTCCTCCAAACAGTACTACAAAACAGACCCTTTACATGAACACTTGGGGGGATTATGGTCTGTTGTTGTTTCCTGATGTAGACTGCATGGAGGAATCAACACACACACACACACACACACACACACACACACACACACACACACACACACACACACACACACACACACACACACACACACACATCCTCCCAAGTTGTCGAGATTACGAGTATAAGTATTAAGAGTCTCTGAGATTGTGTGGGTTAGAGACAGATATGATGGTTATAGTGAAGTGTTGGTGTGGTGAAAAAGGACACACACACACACACACACACACACACACACACACACACACACACACACACACACACACACACACACACACACAACACACACACACACACACACACACACACATCCTCCCAAGTTGTCGAGATTACGAGTCTCTGAGAACCACACCACCACACCACCACCACCGCCTTCACCTTCACCTTCATCGCCAACTTGTCCCGTCATTCCTCAATCCCTGCAAATCCCAGACTCAATATCGGGTGACTGGGAAGATGCGAACCCCTACTTGTTAATACCTCCACCTCATCCACACACACACACACACACACACACACACACACACCACACACACACTACGATTATTAACCAACCTCTCTGTCTGTCTCTCTCTCTCTCTCTCTCTCTCTCTCTCTCTCTCTCTTCTCTCTCTCTCTCTCTCTTCCTCTCTCTCTCTCTCTCTCTCTCTCTCTCTCTCTCTCTCTCTCTCTCTCTCTCTCTCTCTCTCTCTCTCTCTCTCTCTCTCTCTCTCTCTCTTTGATTATGAACCTCAATCTTTCTTCCAATAATTATCTTTCTCCCAATCTCTGTCTTTGGTTTTTTCCTCGCAAGTGCATTGTTATTATTTCCTCCATATAGTCTTCTCACTTCCCCGTTATTATTATTATTATTATTATTATTATTATTATTATTATTATTATTATGGTATAGGGTTTTTCCTTGGCTTGGCTATTTTCTTACCTCTCTGAAATACTTTTTTGGATTTTTTTTAAATTTTTCAACTTTTCTAATTACTTCCAAGTTTCTGTAAGTGGATAGTAAATTATGTTTGCCTTTTGTTGACTCGTTTCCCCTTGCAACTTTGGGCTCATACCAGATTTAATGTTATTCTTCCTGAACACTGTCTTCCCATCCTCTCCATTTCATTTGCATGTTTGTCAGTCATATTATTTTTCCCATGAAGATAAATATCAAGTTGTGTATATATCTTTATCAAGTTGTGTATATCTTTATCAAACTTGTGTCTCATTTCTTTCCGTCCATTTCTTTCACTAAAATATCAAAGGTTTGGGGGAAAAAAATGCTTTAAGTATTTTATGAGTGTTGTGATATTCAGGATGTTGTAGCCACAGAGGTTTAGAGGTGGTTTACAATTTCCTATTCATTGGTTATCGTATCTATCTGTCCATCCTTATAACACTTTTTACAGGTGTTGCACAAATTTTGATATAGTAGTAGAGATATTGACAATATTTTCGATTTATATATTTCTTTATTTATTTTATTGTTATTTTGTTTTTTGCCTTCTCGAGTTGGTCAGTGTAGCCTTCCTGCCACCTCTTGCCTCACTTAACGTCACCTTTACTGCCGCCTTCACTGCCTCCCTGACTGCCACTTCCACTCCCACCACTGCAGTATATATATTTTTTTTATGTAGGGGAAAACATATAAACTTCCTTATCTTATTTCCAGGCCTCTTCGTGATAGGCAAACCCAGACACATTACTGTAGAGTGTAAACCAGTAATTCAATTTGTTATAACTAATATAATCTGCTCAGAAAATGAATTTAGTGTGTGTTGTCAACTGGTGAAAACAATAATGTAAAGGAAGCTGGTAGAAACATCTCTGGTTGGCTGCTGACTGTGAAATGAGAAGACTGCATCAGAACTTTCTGCCACCGCCACCACCGCCACCACTGCTGCCTTTACATCTTGCCACAATGCATTCTTGCCAGACTACCAGCAAAAGCACTCACAAGACCACCACCAAGCACAACCACCAACACCACCAATCGTTCGTCAAACCACCACTATACATACCTTTCACTCACACTGTTGTCACTATAGTACAACGTATTATAATAACACCTTAGAGCATAACCCACCACGCATACTATATCTCCCGCATACCACCACGCATACTGTCTCCCGCATACCACCACGCATACCACTACCACCAACACACCCATATATTCCACTACCATCTACTGTATATAACTGACACAACCACAGTTGGTAATATCACAAATTGCTTCGTCAACTGTCTGTCTTCCTCCCTCTCCTACTCTTCTTCTTCCTCCTTCTCTACTATCTCCCCTCTTCCTCACCATTCATCTCTCTTCAGCCTTTTAACACCCCCCACTTCCCCCTTTCTCTCCCCCTCCCTCACCTATATTTTACACTCTCCCTCCTTCTCGTCTTTCTTTCTTCTCGTTCTTGTATCCCAAATTTCGTGCAATACTTTTTCCTCTTCATCCACCTATTCTTCTTTCTCCACTTCAAATTTCTTTTCCTCAAACTCCTACCCATTTTTCTCCTCTCCCTCTTCCTAGTCTCCCCTTTCCTCCTCTCTCCCTTCTTCTCCCCCTACTTTACCCAGCCCCCTCTCACTCCATCTCCCTTCATTACTCAGCATCCCTCAGACCCCAACCCATTCCTCCCTATTACTTCTACCCAACCTATCTGACACTTTCTCTCGCTGCCTCAGACTCCAGCTCCTCCTCCTGCTCTCTCTCTCTCTCTCTCTCTCTCTCTCTCTCTCTCTCTCTCTCTCTCTCCTGTCGTTTCTCTATAAATCCCTTCCACTTCTTCATCTAGGTCCCTCTCGTTTCCTCTTTTATCCAGCACTCTGCATCCACTCCCTCTTTCTTTTTCTCTGACTCTCCCTCACCACTTTCTCCAACTTCTCCCCTCTTTTACATTTCCCTGTAGCATGTTTCGCTTCTATCTCTCTTCCTCTCTTACCTTCTTCCTTCAACTCTTCTCTCTTTTCCCTTTTCCTCTCATACCCCTCCTCCTCTCTTTTCCATAGCACTTCCTCCAGCCTCCCCTTTCTACAACACCCTCTGCGCCTCCCCCTCACAACAACACATCCGCCCCCCCCATTACTCCCCCTCCTATACCCCCACTTCCTCCCCAACTCCCTGGGGGAACATAAACCGTGGTAGTGTTGCATGTTGCATTGAGCCTGTTGCTTGTATGTTACTGACGCCTTCCCTGGACACACACACACACACAAACACACACACACACACACACACACACACACACACACACACACACACACACACACACACACACAATCACACAATCACACACACAATCACACACACACACACCCACACCTATACGCATTACACTCACATATGCAAACCACATTAAACACACACATATATCATAATAAATTATATACACATTTTAATTCACACATGTACAGCACCTCAAAAACTATGTACCAAAAAGGAGTGAGATAGTTATATAAATGATGGCTGCAGTTCATGATGCCCCGTGAAGGTGTTTCAGTATCCATCACCTTATTAAAATGGTTCAAGCGGGAAAGGCGTGATACTGTGTTGAAATACTGTGTTATATATATCCTTATATAATACAAATACATACACATAGTATACACAACGGCATATACAGTATATTCACATCAGACAACACACATTCAGCACACGCACAGGAATAGATAGATATACTGTGCAGGTTAACAAATAGATTGATAGATAAATAGATAGATAGATAGATGATGGATGGATATAATTGTTTGTTTGTAC
>JAWZYT010006741.1:0-36985 GCA_034508575.1 Petrolisthes manimaculis
ATGTGCACCACAGAGAGAGAAAAGAAGGAAGGTACTGTAGTCTTGCTAATGGAGAGAGAGAGAGAGAGAGAGAGAGAGAGAGAGAGAAGAGAGAGAGAGAGAGAGAGAGAGAGAGAGAGAGAGAGAGAGAGTACTGCAATGCATGTAAAATAAAAAATGAATGAGAGAGAGAGAGAGAGAGAGTGTGTGTGGTGTGTGTGTACTGCCAAGCATGTAAAATATATAAAAAAAAAGTTAAAATACGTGCTAATGTGGGAAAATGCATGGTCTAATATAGTAAACATTTCGTCGACGTATCAAAATCCTCAAATCCCCATGTGAACCAAACTTTACCCATATTTTGTCTAAAAGATACAACATGAAGGTAGAGACGTTGAGGGAAACAAGGACATCCAGGAAGACCCAATATGAATAAATATAAGACTAAATAAATAAGGATAGGGGCTGCTGGTACACACACACACACACATACACACACACTACGCATACATACAAAGGGACGAGTTTAAAATGTAAGTAGAATGGAGAGAGGGACTGACTGACGAATGGAAAGAAAAATAGAGAGGATGAGAGGGAATGTAGAGAGGGATTTGAAGGAAGTATTATTTTTGAGGAGCAGAGACTGGAAAGGAGGTAGTCGATTTTTAGTATGTTTTTTTTTTTTTTTTTTTTTTTTTTTGAGAGGATTAGTGAACATTGAATAAAGACGATTGGGAGAGGGATTCGAGTCAAAGAGAAGGTTATATATTGAGGGATTCGAGTCAAAGAGAAGGTTATATATTGAGGGATTGGATGAGTAGTTTGAGGAGCAGTGGCTGGGAAAGGAAGTATGTTTTTTTTTATAATTCCCTTAAGAGGATTAGTGAACATTGAATAAAGATGTCTCCTAATCCAACACACACACACACACACACACACACACACACACACACACACACACACACATTAAGGTCATTAGCAAGGTGATGTGACATGCTGCTTGCTCCTTTCCTTACTTAGTGAATGCAGGTGTTAAGGAAGGTGTAACTATTCTTAACCACGTCACTCTCGTCTCCTTTTGTTTACATTAAGGGGGTGTGGGAATAGGGGGACAGGTTGGGGGTTGGGGGTGCAGGAGTAAGGGGACAGGCTTGGGGGGTGCGGGAATAGGGGGACAGGCTTGGGGGGTGCGGGAATAGGGGGACAGGCTTGGGGGTTGGGGGTGCAGAGTAAGGGGACAGCCTTGGGGGGTGCGGGAATAGGGGGACAGATTTCTACCCACCCCAAGCCTGTTCCCCTACTTCTGCACCCACCCACCCACCCCCAAAAAAAAACAAGCCTATCCCCCCTACTACTGCACCCCCCAAAAACCCCCCAAGCCTGTCCCCTAACTCCCACACCCTCTTAAGGAAGGTGTAAATATTCTAACCACGTCATTCTTGTCTCCTTTTGTTTACATTTGGGTTCCCTTCTCCTCCTGTCTCTAACTTTATTGCCTACTCATTATTCGCATCTCCTCTCTATTTTTTCTTTCTTTCTTTCTTTCTTTTTTATCACTCGTTCTTTCTCCTCTTCCTCTTTTTTTTTTATCTATTTGGCTCCTCTTCTTTTTTGTTTTATTATTATTTGTCTCCTCTTCCTATTTTTTCTATCTATTGTCGCTTCTTTCGTTTTTCTTTCTTGTCTCCTCCTCATTTTTCTTCTTGTCTCCCCTTCCTCCTTTATTTCTTCTTGTCTCCCCTTCCTCCTCTATTTTCTTTCAGTCTTTCTTTATTACATCTTCGCCAAATTCCTTCCTTCGTTCCTTCCTCATGCTGTCTTTCATTTTCATATTTTTCCTCATTCCTTCCTCACGCAATACACATGCATACACTTATTTTCTCACCAATACACCCCCCCCCCCTTTCAATTAATCACATTCATACACACACACACACACACACACACACACACACATACACACACACACACACACACACACACACACACACACACACACACATACACAAACACACCACACATTTTCTCACCAATACACTCCCTCCCTTTCAATTAATCACATTTATACACACACACCACTACACTACCAACACACACACACACACACACACACACACACACACCTCCCTAAAACACGACCGGATGAAGCCTGTGATAAATGCAATGTTTCTCTTTTGTTTTTATTGTTTTCCGGAATTGAGTTTGCGATTATAATACGCCAAATTGGTTCTAGTAAGACTACAAGGCCAACATATGTATATATACTATATAACCACACACGGACATCAGTATGTTTTCTTTATTACTTTTTATTATTATTGCTATCATTATTATTATTATTATTGCTGACATTATTATTAGTATTATTGTTATTATTATTATTGCTGATATTATTATTAGTATTATTGTTATTATTAGTAGTATTATTGTTATTATTATTGTTATTATTAGTATTATTGTTATCATTATTGTTATTATTATTAGTATTATTGTTATATTGATATTATTATTGTTGTTATTATTGTTGTTGTCATTATTATTATTAATATTATTGTTATTATTATTATTATTATTTTGATTGGGAGGGAAAAACAACTAGCCTATAGCCTAACTACGACCTAGAGTAAACTACGAATTTGCTTGAGAGAGAGAGAGAGAGAGAGAGAGAGAGAGAGAGAGAGAGAGAAGGGCACCACAGATGGTCTTTCCCCTTTGATGTGAACTCAATCGACGCCGGTATAGGTCAACGCGCAACGCCACACCGACCCACAACGCCGAGGAGAAAAAAATAAATAATAATAATAATAAGAGAAATGAAAAAAAGGTCTTGGATATTATATTGGTGACTCTGATTTATACGTACTAGCAAAGACAAGATTGATGTCGTGAAATCTGTCTGTCTACCTGCCTGCCTGTCTGTCTGTATGTCTGCCTGCTTGGTGTGACCCGCTCTTCACCTCCCTCAGGATATTATATAGTATATGCCACAGCGGCACTCCAGAAGAAGGCAGGGAAGGGGAAGGGGAAGGGGAAGGGGACGGGGACGGGAAGGGGACGGGAAGGGGAAAGGGGAAGGGGAAGGAGAAGGGGAAGGGGAAGGGGAAGAGAGGAGGAGAAGGAGGAGAAGGAGGAGGGGAAGGGAAGGGGAAGGGGAAGGGGAAGGGGAAGGAGAAGGGGGAGGGGATGAAGGGAATATCTTTGAGCCAACTATGATGTAAAATTCCTAGGGACCTAACGTGACCTCCTCCTCGCCAGCAAACTTATATTAAACTGAAATACTTGTCGTAGTTTTTTATTTTCCCCCTAGACCTCACCAACTCGCCAGTCTTCTGCCAAACTTAGCCACTTGGGTTGAACTCGGCCACTCGTGTTAAACTCTGACGCCGGCAAAGTTTGGGCACCTTGCTCGATTCATCTCGCTTCCTCACGTTGTTCTCATATTCTCTTGACACACACGACTAACGGCTTTGTACAGCACGTTCTTGGGGGAAAAAAATCTATCCCTCTTTTCTTTCTATTTCTTTTCCTACTCGTTCTCTTATCTGACACGACTATAACTGCTTTGTAAAGACGTTCTTGAGGGAAAAAAAATTGTCCCTCTTTTCTTTCTAATTCCTTCCTACTTGTTCTCTCATCTGGACACACGTTCTTGGACGTTCTTGAAGGAAAATATTGTCCCTCTTTTCTTTCTACTTGCTTCCTACTTGTTCTCTCACCTCTCAACCATATTTTTCTGGCGCTTTATGACCTCGCTGTTGTGGCACCTAATATCAATCAATCAATCAATCAATCTTGGGGAAATAACGTCCCAATCTTCCAGTGTTGTTTACCATATTACTCTTTAAGAAATAAACATAATATTAATCTTTGTCTAAGTTGCCTCGTTAAAAATACAACTATAAAACACAACTAAACAACTGATGGTACACACACACACATACACAAACACAAACACACACATACGCTGCATACGAACTCATCAGCCTCTACATGTACTGGGTTGGGGAAATGAGCAAGCAATACCACGCGATTCGAAGCTTTCTGTTCCTCACACACACACAAACACAAACACAAACACACTCTGGTCAGAAATGTTGTATGACGAGTGTACAGTGTGTGTGTGTGTGTGTGTGAGAGAGGGGGCGAGTGTTTGAGAGAGACACAGGGGGTGGGTAGATGAGTGTTTTGGCGTGTGGGCTCAGGGCTGCCAACCTCTCCTAGCTTAGAGTAAACAGATTAGGTGTGAGAACCGTCTGTTTCCTCTTCTCTCTCTCTCTCTCTCTCTCTCTCTCTCTCTCTCTCTCTCCACACACACACAAGGGCTCTCTCTCTCTCTCTTACTTTCACTATTTGGGAATATCGTAAGACGGTCCTCTAGTTCACACACACACACACACACACACACACACACACACGCAACAGATGACTCCCCCCCCCCAGAGCATTACATAGCTGTTAAAGTATTCATTCTCTAACAACACTCATTCACACGGGGTAATTTCACCTGACCCCTACTCCAGTATTCACAGAACTTTCAGCCATCCCATATGACGAGAGAGAGAGAGAGAGAGAGAGAGAGAGAGAGAGAGAGAGAGAGAGAGAGAGGGGGGGGGGGGGGGTGAGAGAGAGACACGGGAAGCAGTGATACTTATTGAGAGAGAGAGAGAGAGAGAGAGAGAGTCCACGGGAAACAGTGATACTTGTTGAGATATGATAAGAAACACGTCTGGTTCTGCCACTATAATGAATACCTCGTCCACCTCCACTACAATATACAGTATAACACGTCCACTATAACATATAACAACAAGTCCACTATAACATATAACACGTCCACTATAACATATAACACGTCCACTATAACATATAATAACAAGTTGACTAGAACATATAACACGTTCACTATAACATATAACAAGTCCACTATAACATATAACACGTTCACTATATCATATAACACGTCGACTACATCATATAACAAGTCGACTATAACATATAACAAGTCCACTATAACATATAACAACAACACGTAGACTATAACATATTACATATATTTATCGGGTTTACTTGCTTCTACCAACTGATTGAATGATTGATTGATTGAACAGCAAGGTCATGCAACGCCAGAAAAAGGTGATAAGGAAATAGAAAGAAAAGAGGGTTCTATCAATTTATGCTATACACGTTTTTTGTTTTTATTGTTTGCTAAATTGTACTTAACATATTAGTCACATAGGCCTAGTCTAGTTGTAAATATGTTTGGCATAGGCTAACTGGACTTGTATTCTTTATATTTACAGACTGATTTAATAAAGAATCTAATTTAGTTATGTAAGAGGTCAGGAAATAATTCAAAACTGCACATTAATGGGAATACATAAAAAAATTAATTAAAGTAAGAGGTCATGTAATAATTTAAAACTTGCACATTAATGGTATTTGTATTTACTGAGTGATTTCATATAGAATCTAATTTAGGTAAGAGGTTATGTAATAATATAAAAGTGTACATTGTATTTGTATTGTACTCAATGCTATGACCAACAAACTCACTCACTCACTGACCATTCGAGCATTGCTGTTTGTTTACCTCTATTGTCTGGTTTGGCGGAGAGAGAGAGAGAGAGAGAGAGAGAGAGAGAGAGAGAGAGAGAGAGAGAGAGAGAGAGAATATTTACTGTTAAAACTACAACCCACACCAAGGCCAAATGGAATGTAACACGTGACGACCAATACACCTGTGACATTAATGTGTATATATATATATATATAATAATAAAGTGTGTGTGTGTGTGTGTGTGTATGTGTGTGTGTGTGTGTGTGTGTGTGTGTGTGTCTGGTCAATGGTTACAATGTCTGTTGAATCACAAACCACACATCAAAGCAACCCAGTTAATACCATCAACAAGGAAACGTGTGTGTGTGTGTGTGTGTGTGTGTGTGTGTGTTGTTGTTGTTCAAACAGGTGTGTCTGCCCCGTTTGTGTGTGTGTGTGTGTAACGCAATATTTTTCCTTACTTTTTATGAATGCATGAAATTATATATATATATATATCCTGGATTAATCTCTAAAGTATACATAAAAGCCTATTATGTGTCATCAGCCAAACTTTATTTTGGATTTGTTTCATCACAAAATATTTAGTCGGCAATGTATTCCAACAATGATCAAACCGAGTGAAATGTCAAACTATGGCAAAAAGAAAACGACGACGACGAGTGGAATGTCAGCTCATCAAAAAGGCAATGAGAATGTCAGTGTACCGGTACTGTATATGAGACACACACACACACACACATGAGAACTATACAGGAGTCAGAATGAGGAAAACATGTTATAATACAAAGGAAAAAAATAACAGAATACCGAATAATGACACAAGTGATAATAAAAGATAACTGAACTTGGATGAACACAGGAAATACAAAGGAATACAAAAAATACAAAGAAATACAAAGGAATAAAAAAAATACAAAAAATACAAAGAAATACAAAGGAATAAAAAAAATACAAAAAATACAAAGAAATACACAGGAATACAAAGAGCAATAAGCTTACTGGTCCTTACATGGCTGTCTATTTACACAAGCCTGTCCCCTACTCCCACCCACACCCCCTTAAAAGTTGTAAAAGCTCGGGACTCTGTTGTTAGGCTATACGATTAGGCTACACTTAGACAAAACCTACTGGATACATTTGTTTTGTTTTTTATTCACACTGCAAAGCACACCCAACAAAAAGAATAGCATAACATTTACTATCACCACGACCACCAATGACAAAGCACCGCCATTTCCAACAACACCAACAACCAACACCAACAAGCAACATCACACGACCATCACAACAACAAACACCAACAATAAGCAACATCACAACAACAAACACCAACAACATCAACAATAACCATCACAGAACCATCACAACAACAACAAACACCAACAACAACATCACACAACAACAACCATCACAAAAATAGCACCTCCAACAACATCACAAAAATAGCACCTCCAACAACAACAACCATAAAAAAAAATAACAACACATTTGAAGACAGTGACACACAACCATCACAACAATAGCACCTCCAACAACAACAATAACCACAACAACTAGTCTACCATCATCATCACAACAACAACAACACAACGACACACTTTGGGGGGACGTTAGTTAAGTTAAGTTACTGTCATATATAGTCTAAGTTACTGTCATATATAGCCTATCTTACCATCAAGTAATAGCCACTCGCCATGCAGCTCGTCAGTCCTAATTACATACATGAGGAGGACTATTTGCATCACTTATTACTCTTCCCTAGCCTAGCCTACACCATGGAAACAATATCACTTATTACTCTTCCCTAGCCTAGCCTACACCATGGAAACAATAACATACGGTATCATTGACCTGTGTCTCATCCTCATTTTCTTATGTTTGTTGTATTAAAGAATAGCCTAGTCAAAGTGTCAAGATGTATTATTATTTTCTATCAGGGGTTAGACTTCACAATTTACTTTTTACTTTCCAAGCTGTGAACAAATTTGTAGGCCAATACATGGAACAATGCCTAGGCCTACCTAAACTAAACTCCTCTGAGGCTACACCTAATCAACTTTCCTCCTGCTGTTAAATATTAGTGGGATACACACGACAAAGTTGGTACCAATATTAGTTATGGAGGAAGTAAACTCGTGATACGTAATCCCTGACCAGAGACGAACGGCAGGCACCACGCTACGGCGCAATGAAAAACAAAACAAAAAAAACAGCCTATTCTACATTCGAACTCAGCTTCTTTCTATACGTTTACTGGGTGGGGAAATGAGCAATACCAGGCGATTCGAAGCTTTCTGTAACTCACACTGGTCAGAAAAATATGTATCACGAGTGTACTTACATGTAGTATTGGTAGATCTGGAGCAATTGATTCCTCCAAACTATTCCAAGCAATACAACACCGATATATTTGTTCATATGGTCCTGTTTCCTGGCATACTTTATAGGAATCAAGGCACTCCAATGAAACAAAAGTGAATTACCCCCTGAAGCAAGATGGCCATACATACGGTACGGTCATTCTACCCAAGGCAACAACACTCCTAACATATTAATGACATGCGTGTTTAATAACTCCTATTAAATAAATTAACATTCTGCACGTAAACAATTTGTGAAAAAGTTCCGGTGCATGATTTCGGTTATTCAGTTTTAATACCATTTCCTGGAAGTTCTTTATATTCATTATACGGGTGTGTCAACAAATACCATCTATATTTTTTATCAATCCTGTCTAAGCAACAATAACAAGGAAATGCACACAAAAAAAAATCAACAATAATATATTTCAAAATGAACTCGTGTTTCGTGAAGTGTGTCCTATCGAGGTTGATCTATTGTCAACACTGCCAACGTGAACAGCTGGCAACACTTTCTCCCGGGGGAAATTGGGTCAAGAGAGAGTTTAAGAATGGGTTGAGGGTGGAGTGAGGGGGAAGGGAAGGGAAGGGAGTTTAAGAATGGGTTGTGGGTGGAGTGAGGGGGAAGGGAAGGGAAGGGAAGAAGCAGAAGAGATGGTTAGGAGGGGCAGAGTGAGAGTTGGAGAGGAAAGTTCAGTGATAGAGAAAGGGAGGGAGGGAGTAATGAGATAGGAAAGTGGACAGAGAGAAGATGAGGAGGAGGTGGTGAGAAGAGATGGGAGAGTGAAATGGCAATAACAGAGAGAGAGAGAGAGAGAGAGAGAGAGAGAGAGAGAGAGAGAGAGAGAGGAAACAGTGAATGGTAAAATAACAATAACAAGATGCATGGGTTAGGGAAGTAAGGAGAAAAAAATATAGCAAAGTGTTGAAATGGCTAAGTAAAGGAGTATAAAATGAGGAAATAAAAAAGGAAATAGAGTAAGCTAGCTCGGTGTTGGAAAAGTAAAGTGCATGAGGAAGTATAACATGAAGAAATAATAAGAAAACATGTAAAATTATAGTCACCGTACCTTCATGCCATTAAACGTATAATAATCTAATTTACGACAACATTTTCCAATTAACATTCTTCCCTTGCCTAAGGTAGCAGAATTTTGAACGTCGAGAAGTAAGGGCTAACTAAAGGGACCCTGTGATGTAGTGAAAAAATTGGAGGTACATAATGAGTCCTTCAAATATTGCCACGAAACACCACCTATAGGGAAGGAGCTTGTTTCATGGCATAGTCAGGAGGAATCAGGGGTGGTACTTATAAAGCACTAACACCCGTAGTTTTAAAACATTTGAGGGCCCTTACTGGAGCTCTATGAACCCTCCAAACTACTCCAGGCAACAGATTCCCTATTCGAAACACTGAAGCATTTTGTGACCTGGATTATTTGGAGGGTTCATCAATTTTTTTAAAACTACGGCTGTCATTTCTGGCACACACACACCCCCCCAAGCCTCTTCCCGCACTCCCTTAATACCAACAAGCAACCAACCATACAACCAACCAACCAACCAAACAACCAATCAACCAAACAACCAAGCAACCAATCAACCAAACAACCAACCAAACAACCGAGCAACCAACCATACACCACCACGAGTTCATAATTATAAGATATATATACCATGAACTTGTTATTCCTAAACCAGTTTGTCTTATACTCATTATATCTGACCCCTGAGGCTGTACACCTTGGCTCAACATCATTTAGGGGGTGTGGGAGTAGGGGCACAGGCTTGGGGGGGTTTTGGGGGGTGCAGGGTAGACAAAGAAGCAACGCCGTCAATATCGTGTAAATAAAACTGTAAAAGATCGAGTTTGAAGGTAAGTTTATACCCTTGAATAATATACGAGAATTACCGTATTATTATCACAGGATGTTTGTTCTCAAGGACACATGACGACTGAAGCAACAACAATACCCCTTATATGTCGTGAATAGCCTACTCGTCTACAATTAACACACTAGGCTACTGTATATGTACCAAGTAACCCATTGAAGCCTACTTACTTACACTTGCAGTTGTGAAGTCAAGTACAGTACCTACTGAAAGTGCATCTGGTGTTAGGTAATAGAACTAGAGAGTAAATGACCAAACAAGGAAAAAATGTAAATCAACACTTGAGTGCTGTCTTTTCTTCCAAACTATCCTACGTCTGGTAACAAACAAGCAACGAGAAGACAACCCTAGATGAAAAATACGAGACACACACACACACAAACACACACACACACACACACACACACACACACACCATGTTTTGCAGTAAAGTTGCGAGATAATTGCCTGAGTTAAGGAACCCTCGACTTGCTCCTATAGTTCCTTGGTGCCGGGGAGCTGTATGTAATAAGGGAAAAGTTTCTCGCCCACGTAGCCTAGTCTGCATTACCATCTGAGATATTGTACAGCATGTATTTAAGAATGCAAGTTTTACACACTTTCAGACAAAATGTGCGTTGTTTTTGTTGTTGTTGGTGGTGGTGGTGTGTATGTGTTGCTGTTGTTTTTTATTATACTGTGTGTTGTTGTTGCTGTTGTTGTTATTATTTTTATTGTAATGTACGTGTTGTTATTTTTATTGTAGTGTGTGTTGTTGTTTTTACTGTACTGTATGTGTGTTGTTATTTTTACTGTACTGTATGTGTGACTCTCTCGTACACACTCACACAACAAAATCTCTCGCTCTTTCTTTCTCAGCGTGCCATGGGATTCCCTAGTTAGTACTGCGTTGTCTCGTACGTTACTACATCCTTTAGCTCCCTCACTCACTCACTCCTTACAAAACCATGTCCGTCCATTGTCTCTGAACGTCCAACATATACCTAGATTAATCTCCCTTATAGTTTCACACACACACAAACACACACACACACACACACACTCGAGAACCATCGTGTTCTTTATTTACGTTTCCTATAACAAGTGTAATTTTTTTTTCACCGTATCTGGTATCTGGTATTTCACTCTCGAACATATAACGCTGACAAACAGAAAATACCAATGTAAAGGAATGGAATGAATAATACAACCTCACCAGAAAGGAATGGTACGATACGGGAGGCCTAGGCTACACTTTATAAGCAAATTAGAGAAAGTGGAGGAGCGGCAGAGCTGAAGGGAAAAGTTACAGACCAATTTCAGAGTGGTATGTTGGTGGTGATTTGTATGCATCTCCCAAAACATTTTAGTGGAAGGCAAACCATCCAATAATTGAAGTACGGTAGTAGTGTGGTGTTTTAGACAACCGACCTATCAGTATATACATGATTGTAACTGATTAAGGGAAGCAACCTTTTGTGTTTTAATTTGGGGTCAATGTAGGCCTCCAAACTCATCTATAAAACACATCCCCTGTATAATTCAATATGGAGTGGTTCTGTTTCCGGAAATAGTTTGGAGGAATCAGTAGCCTTTCAATATCCCATAATAAGTTACTCCCCTTAATCGAGGTTATTGAACAGTGTAGTCTGAATAAAGTAGTAATTAGTGAAGGATTAAATATTTGATTGGAGAGGAAATCTATATTAATATATATATATGTAAACATTTCCGTAGCCTGGCCTAAACAGAACGGGACTACTCATGGTATAAAAACTCTACTTCTTATACCATGGGACTACTGACTAGCCTAGTGTAAAAACAAGAGGGTTATACACAGTCGCCTCTCGGACTGATTGCAAGTGTAGCCTAGCAGTCGAGTCAAGTGTTTGGGGTGTCACGATAAGTTATGACTCTTGAGTGTGTGTCTGTCTGTGTGTGTGTGTGTGTGTTGTTGTTGTTCGATACCTTCAAGTTCCTTTAATACTCAACAATATCACTATAACTAGCGATTTTTTGCAACTAAGCCAAGAATTTGTTTTATTTTCTGCCTTCAAATTCCGTTTATACTCAACAATATCACTATCATTAGCGATTAATTACAACTAAACCATGAATTCGTCTTATTTTCTGACTTCAAGTTCACTTTATATTCAACAATATCACAATAACTGACAACAGGACCACATGAGCAAAAATAATGGTGTTCTGTTGCTTGGAATAGTTTGGAGGAATCATTTGCTCCAGATTTACCATCACTGTTACTTCCCCCTTTCCAGTGATAAAACTCGTACTACCTGCAAAGAATAGGTTATGTTCACTCTAATGCAGGTCAACCTAACTGGAAGTGGAAGGTTAATAACTCCCTCATAATATTAGGCTACATAAATAATAATAATAACAATAAGAAGAAAACATAAATAAATCCCCACTCGCATTGTGAGATAAATAGTTTCCTTTTGCAGTCCAATTCACCCAGAGTAAAGTTTCCCATTAGGCCTAACCAGTAGGCTACAAAGAAATAATTTGACTTCATGAATTGCCTGTTGCGCTTGTGATAATTAAGGTGCTCTGATGATAATTATTTCCTCCGTCAAAGAGGTTATGTGATTGATTTGGTTTGTTTGTTTTTGTTAACAATATTACGTAAAATGTTATGTGGATTTTCATGAAAGTTTTACCATTGGTGGGCCTCGTCGCTGGCAACAAATGATTAGATTGTGGGGGAGATATGGGTCTGGATTCAGTATCATATATAGTTTTTCTTACAGTGTTGACAATGAGAGAAATATTAGTGTGTGTTTTTCCTTAAAAATCACAACATTTAGTTCATTTTAATCCACTGTTGAGCCAAGACAGAGATTGTCAATCCCAGAAAGCTCGTACAGTAGTCTATATCATCCGAGTGATCAAATTATACTGTAATCTACCCAAGTGTTTTCTTTGTTGATATGAGAACACACACACATCCTGTACAGATAAAATTTTCTTTCTGTACTGTGTTCCCAGTAACCCTTGGCAACTATTGTATTTCATATTCGAGAAAAAAAAACTGAACACACGGACTGTACTGTAAAATAATAAGCCGGTCATATATATATATATATATATATATATATATATATATATATATATATATATATATATATATATATATATATATAATTATACACTTACCGGTACCGGTATTTATATCTTTACAACCTGCCATGATGATTTATGTATATTGCTTCACATGCAATTATTCCTATTTTATTTATGATTCATAACAAACCAATAAGCAGGGCAATAAATTAACCCCTGAGCGACACAATATGAAATGTATTTTCCATCAGCCCTGATGAAATGTCAGTCAAAAGTAATGCCATGCTGTAACAGACTCATCAAATATTTAACAGTTAGGCTACTGACGAATGTGTCTAACATATGTGTATCTACTATATATATCACCATTGTTCCTGTCGAGGCCACATATAAACCATTACGGACCCTGTGATTGTGTTGAGAATTGGAGGTTATTGATTCCTCCTGAGTGTGCCACGAAACACGCTCTGTCCCTGTATAGGTAGTGTTTCGTGGCAATATTTGGAGGACTCGTGTGTCGTCTCCAATTTTCTGACTATATCACACGATCTTAACAGAAAATACACATGTTGGCTACAGTTGTAACACTAACATTTGACTGTTATACATGTGAAACAAGAAATTGTAATATTTAATATATATATTCCGTAACGTCATCTATCGCATATTAAAATCTAAACAATGTACATAAGAAAGTACACTACTGTAACGATGTACAGTATATGGATGTTCTGGTTTGCATGACACAAATTAAATAAACGTTTATCAGTGATGGTGCCTGAGGGTTTATGGTTACCTATTTTATCATATTACTTACCATAATCCTCCAAGAGATAAAAACAAACCCATGAAGGAGGTTATCATTGTCCTCGTGGGCGTCAATGAAAAGGTATCTGACCAGGTACAGTACTGATAAAGGAAATTGTCCTTTATGCCAGATCGAACGAATAACCTTCATACACGGTGCCATATTCAAGAACGTTTGTGGCTCCATAGACAAACAACAGAGCCGTCGTACAGTACCACACCATCGTATACACCACGGATGTTCCTGAATACGGTCCACTGACTGATATTATTCTCAAACTTCCTTCGCGGGGGGTAGAAGCATACAGTATGTCCAAAACAAAGTGTCCTTTAAATTACCTTGTGTGAAAACGGGGACATATCTCGGAAACGTAATTTTTTTTATGCAAATGTCACATAAGAAAAGTGTCTAATAATTATCCATAACGTTAGTATGTAATATTCAATAAACTAATGTACCCGACGGCAGTAATATTCTGCTGAAATACCCTCGGAGTGCATGGGTGGGGGGGATAGGCTACCTCGGCATTTGCGACGGAAATACCTCAAAAAAGTATCATAGAACGGTACATAAAGGTAAAATATGTAAAAAAAGTGATAATAACCTTTACTAGGAGCTGGCAGTTGAGCTAGAATTAATTAGTTTTCTCAGTACTGCATAAACAGGATACAACATGCCAGACATTGTAAGTTAGGCCTTTAATTAAATATACTACACCGAAATGTATAATATTTCCTGTGTGCTCCAGGTATCTTCCAGGTTCATAATATACTATATTATTATTATTATTTTTCATCCCTCTTCTCTGTACCCTTCTCCTTCCAAAAGAAAAAAAACAAGATAAAAAAATGAGGTGGTCCTTTAACCCCGGTACACTGAACCCTTGACGTCCTTGGTCAGTGAGATAAACCCTTTGTTTTGACATCACTGAGACGTATGATGTAATACAGCATTATTTAGTTACTGGGGAATGTAAAACAGGTATGTGTACTCACCATATAAAATCCTTGCAGTGACTACAGAAGGTGGGCTGCTTGAAGAATCGTGGGATGAACTTGTGGTCGTTTATAATAAATACATTTTTCTTCTTTAGGGCGCCCTTCCTGCCTCGTTGTCCTGTAGCGAAGGCCGTTTTCATGTCCCCCGCCCCGGGGTTGTTGTCATCCTCATGGTTCTGTTGTTGTTCGTCCGTCATTTTCACGTCAAAGTCCTCCACGCAAGAGACGACGGACACCTTTCTCCTTCCACTGCTTGTAGAGCACTGAGGGCTGAGGCTGGGATGTGATGTTGTCTGCAGCCTGCCACTGCCAGCCCTAGGAGGAGGACCCACACCCACCCTGAGCGATCTGTTTTCACAAGCCTTCACCTTCAACCGTATTGATGTGCAACTCACTCACACAAACACCAGTGCGCAATGGGTTTCACATTGTATTTTAGACCATATTTCAAGCCTGTTCAATATTTTGAGATAATTGACGTGTCTAATCTCAATAATTTTATTTATAAAGCTTCCATAATGTTATAAAAACCATCTGGATTTAAAGGGTGTGCGGTGAATACCGATAATGTGCCACGAGTCTATACCATTAAAGTTGACACTTCAGAGTCGAAAAACGTGTACCACAGGTAAATGAGTATCTGTATTGCAATTAAGTGGAACAAATCACTAATACTAATGCATACAAAGTGATAAATCATGTATATATTAAGAGTGGTAAGGGAGTGCAATAGTGCATCGATCTTTACTGTAGTGTGTTGGCTCGCCAGCTAGCCGTTATGGCGAGGCGTGCGCACCCTAACTTCTCGGACACCACATCCAATGGTCAGATTTAAGTCAACTCAGCTGTACAGTGAAGATATCACTGTGTTTATGACAATACCAACGTAAGTCATACATCATGTATGCTGTAAATATGTCTGAGTTGAGCCATGTATGCATAAAAACTGGCAACTTGATAAGAAATAATCAGTTTATAATTATCTTGAAACGTTTTTGTCAATAATAGAATATATCAGTATCACTAATGCCAGTGATCAAATAAATGTTCCATATAATCACCGTAATATATATGAAATTACCACCATTATGAGGACCAAGTTTACATACCTATACATATTTAAATCAAACTACTGTAGTCTGCAAAAGTAAATATTAACCTAAAAGTAGGCCTACAGTACGGGGTGAAATATCATGATTATATGTGTTTGTCTAAATGGTCTTTTTAAATACTGTAGGCTACTCTAGTAATACTTGTGTAGTGTATTAACATTGCTTTGTGAATTACTAAAAACCATTTTTCCTTGGCATTAAACTACAATTTGAATAAAAAAATAGTTCTCAACTTTTGGTACAAGCTGTCCCAGCCACTCTCATTTAATTCTTCAACCTCACACGTAGTAGGCCTACCTTTCTCTCCATCTCTTTGGTGATCGTTGATCCACCTTTTTATAATCTCTTGTTGTACACCTCATAATTATTATATTGGCCGAGGGCGGGGTCTTTCAACCTCAAATCATATGATTCATATCCTCCTCCAGACAGTTTTGGGAGACAAATCAAGGTAGTACGAGCATTATTTCACTCCTTCAATAACACTAAAACAACCATGTAATACTTCTTTAAGTATACCTTAGTTATGAAAATTAATTGATGATAAATATATATGGCATATTATACTGTATTTAACTGTATGAGTAATGTTATAGTTATTACACTGTACATTGCACTGAAACTGAGTTAAAATACATTATATGTCCAAATATTTCGTAAACTGTTTACTGATTACAGTAAAATAATAATAATATGCAAACATGTGTGGGTAAATTTGTGGGTATACTATAAAATTAAAATATCTGTGAATTCATTTTTTGTGGGTGAAATGGTTTAAATAGGCTGCCTTATTTGTAGGTGGTGTTCATAGAGGAAAACTACTGAGCAACCTTCCTGCTGAACACCTCCAGAATATAATACTGCAGAGTAGAAAACACCGAGAAGAAAATAAATAATGCAGAATGTCTATTTGAAAGAAAACTCCAGTGATAATAGAGTGTCAAAGAATTTCTAGAAAGGGTATAGTTGAAGAGAAAATGAGTATATATAGGGACGTGTATGTTGTATAGGATAGAGAGAGTGTAAATATAATGTGTGTACATGTATTATTTGGTCTTGTTTTTGGTTTAATTTGTTTTTCTCTCCATAGAATCTGCAGAGGAACTTATTAGAAAAACAGTGAGAGAGTACCGTTGTAAAGGTGACACCCGAACACACCCTCAGTCATCATCATCATAATAATCATCATCACCACAAAAACTCCTATAATTAATAATTACTTACTTGTTCTATGCCCCGCTCCACCAGCAGTTAGTGCTCCGCAGGGCTTCCTTCAGTATTATTAAACACTATAATCACTTGTAATATTCATATAATCCGCGTCGTAACTCGTAACACTCAGCGAATAAATGTGTTTTCAATCTTTTCTTAAAAATCGTGCAATTTTCACTTCTCCGGACATTTAATAACAATCCATTAAAGAGTCTTGGTGCACATCTTTCAAAAGCTCTGAAACCCATTGTCAGAGTGGCCTATCCTACTAATAGCTGCTATAAATACTACTAACGTTAGTAGGTATAGTACTAGAATCCTTGACAGTACAGTACAAGGAAATCTAAGGAAAATTTGTACCTCTGCAGACTGTATCAAGGAAAATACAAGCCAGGAAATACGAGAAGTGTAAATAAAATAAGTTTAATACACTCCTCATCTGGACGTCTACAAGTCACTCCAATCCTTCACATTATTATCAGTAAAGACTACGTTATACTGAAGCTGGTATTTAATAGATATGTGATATTGTTATATTAATTAATTTTGTGGATCAGGTGGTTATATGTAATGGAGGTAAATTTACAGGAAAACTGGGTTCACTCTATTGTATATATTAGTATCATTATCCACTATTTTGGACCATTCTAACACACTTTTCATCTATGGTGTTTCTCTCGGATATGCCCCGTTTTACAAACATAATTTGGAAATTAGTCTGACCTGACCTGACCTGACCTAACCTCGACCACAGCAGACTACCGGGACCTAACCTGGGCAAACTACCAGGTATAACCAGTGTAAACTATCTATAAAGTGTCTGGGGCAAATTTCCAGAACCTATCCAAATGTGGTAACACTGCACAAGCCTAGCCAAAAACCCAGTTATTCTGTAATAATACCGTAATGGAGTAACTAAGGGTTAATGAAGGGTAATAATAGTTAAGAAGACCAACACAAAAGCAAGTTCCGGGTCCACGTTGTATTACTTTTTAGTTTTCTTCAGGTTTTGTTTTGTGTATTAGTTTTATGTGGTTTTGTTTGTTTATGTTTTATGAGGTTTTGTTTGGTTATTTATGTTTTATGAGGTTTTGTTTGTTTGTTGTTTATGTTTTATGAGGTTTTGTTTATTGACCTGGTTTGATCCCCCCCCCCTGTATTTGTCAGGTTAGGTCCCGGTTATTTACCCTGGTTCAGGTTAGGTTAAGGGGGTGTGGGAATAGGGGGACAGGCTTGGGGGGATTAAAGGTGCGGGAATAGTGGGACAAGCTTTCTACCCACCCCAAGCCTGTTGGGCAAATGAACCCAACCTTAATTCATGTCCTATATAGCCATGGTAATAATAATACTGTACCCATTTGTCATTGACGTTTATGAAACCGCAGGATGAGCATGACTAGTAGCGGGGAGGAAGTAGTATCGCCTGGCAAAGATGAAGGATTCCGGTTTGGAGACTGGAAGCTGGTGGTGGTAAAAAGTCACATCATGGGATCTGCCTGTACCAACTCCTGCTCTAGTCCCACAGAATCTAACCAGCAGCTGTGTAACTTTTGTAGGTGAGTAACATTCAGACTGGTGTTGAGCCTGTCCGAACGTGCTTTAAATGTTTTAGGATTACAGCATTTTGAGTTGGTTAGGTTACTTCTCTACTCGTGTCACTATCATTTCTATTTACAAAACCCTGAATTGTACAGTACATGTATTTGCTTTGTTTCACTTCTTAATGGTGCACCTGAGTCTTTCTCTTCCCAGACTACTGATCCATAATATCTAGCCAAGTATGAATGTCTGGATTCTGTGTTACCACCACTACAAACATTCTGCAAGCTAATTATGTCCTTATCCAATAATAGTCAGGACCCTGATTAACTTCTTGTATGTGGCCCATATTCCAGAAATACTGTATATAGTGATGAAAATTTAATTGCAGCAATTTAGATGGAAGACCAAAAACATCTGACAGAATGTAAACTAAGCATATGTATCAAAATGTACATGAAAGTTTGTCACTTGGTTGGATTTGTGATATACAGTACAATAGTCATAGTGTTTGCACACCCAAATAAACATTACCAACATTGGCAGGGGTTGATTAGTCCATCACTGAGTGTATATGTTGTTCATACTGTATAGTGTGGTTGTGTTTCTATTGCAATGTCTAATATTAATGATTTTTTGTATTGATAAGAGACCTTAGGGTATTAAGTTATGGTGTGCTTGTTTTTTTTTATGTTTGTGATGTATTGTTAGAATGATAATCATGTATGTTAGCGGTGGCTGAGTGGTTACAGTGATGGATGGCAATCTGGGTTTTTTCTGAGGTGATCTGATGGGTCTGCTGTTCTTCAGATATCCTGATTTGAATTATTAATTTTAGTTGTAGACAATACCATAGCCTATTTGTTATTATGAAATTATCCCATTTTAGGTATGAACAAGAACTGTCACTGCCGTCACTACCTGACATGGTGTTTGCAGACAACATGTTGGAGGTGCAGCATGCAGAGGGTGGCAGCATCAATTTCACTGCCCTTGATGCTCTCAAGTGTGTAAATAACCAACAAGATACTCTCCAAGTAGCTCATGCAAATGCATGGAAAGAGGCCAGGTGAGATGTGCAGTTGTTTTCATTCTTTTCCAGATGATATACTAAAGAATATGACTTCAAGCTGGTGTTTTAATTATTCACAATTTAGTGGGTATTTTGTGAGCATATCCAGTGCACCCTGAATTATGGGTAGGGAGTTACCTTCATATGAAATGAATTTGTATTTGTTCAACATTATTAGGATACTGTACTGTACTGTATTTCACATCACATTGCCAGATATTCCAAACACACAATTCTGGGTTCCTGGTAGGAATGTATAGTAATTCAGTGTCAATGTGATGTGCACCTTTTATAAGATATTAAAACTGTAGTTGCCTGAATGTAAAGAAAGTTCATTATCAAAATTTTGTAATTATGTCAGACATAAGAGATCATGTGCAGATACAGCAAGTTCTCTTAGTACAGTTTTTAAGGTCCTGCATAAACCATTACAAAGTATCAAGCAATGCTTCTTTATGCTTATTGCAGAGCAGATTGTGAGTTTGCAAAGAAAGTGGTGAAACCCTATGACTGGACATACACCACAGACTATCGGGGAACCTTGAAACCACCACTGTCTTCCATCCCAACCACTGAGCGTATTGATCTTGACAAGCTCAGAGTGCGAGAGGAAATCAAGTTTTATGATGAAGTATTTTTGTACGAAGATGAACTTGATGATAATGGGAGCACCAGATGTGTTGTGAAAGTGGTATGTTTAACTTTAGTGTAACAATGTAAGGGAAATATTGCCTGTGGTGATGTGGGCAGTACTATAAGGGTTTGGGCGCCCCTTCAGCCCCAGCCAATCCTTTTCAGTTCTTCAACTATACCTCCGTTCCTTCATGCTTGCTGTCCCACCTCATTATCACCTTCTCCCACTAGTGAGGGCTGGTTCTATCCAGAAATGAGAAATTTGGCATCCTCTACCACACCCTGGCCTGTTTTGTTTGTCTCTTACTATTTCTCATTCTTTCTGGGTAGCTGACGAGTTCACCTGTTTGGGTGACACAACATAAGTGACTACTGTTGAAGGGTTCGTTGTCTCTGGGTACATGACTGTGAGCCAGTTGTCTCTTCTGTTGCCTTCGACGAAACAGATCTTACAATCTCCCTGGCTCCCTTTTGGGGATCCAAGCATCTGCCCGGCTTCGGTCAACCAGACATGGGACTGCTCCGCCAGAGTCTGGGAAACTATTACAACAACTACTTTAGTGTGATTTCACATTAACGATCCAGAGTTACATTCAATCATTATGAATAACCTACCCCATATTCCTTTATTCAAGGGCTAGGGAAATCTTAAGCTAGGCTTTAACTGGGCAATTGGTGGCTCACTGCAGAGGATAAGTTACCGGTATGTGTACTCACATGATTTTTAGAGCCTGGGTGGTGGGATTAACCCAAGGTGACAGTCCATATGCCTATTTGAAATGGGTGTAGTTTGATATATTATAATACTGCAGATATATTTATAATTTCTTTTAATCTGCTGCTTCCTTCCTAGGGACAGGAGTACCAACCTTGCTTCCCTAACTTTATTGGACAACTGTACTCATATTGTGTGTCACTTTCCTGGTGTGATATTTCAGTTATATATATGTTATATTACAGAGAGTGATGCCCAGTGGATTCTTTGTGGTGCTACGACATTACTTGCGGGTGGATATGGTGTTGGTGAGGGTGAATGATACCAGACTTTACAGTCCTGCTGGAGCCTCATATGTTCTCCGAGAAAGCTCTACCAGGGAGGCACCAATACAAAGTTTAGAGGTAAGAAATGTTAAGAAAGGGAACAGCATATTTATACTATTTGGAATCAACAAATGACATACAGCCGAGAATTACTGTAATGTATTTGTACAATAAGTCAACTGGTGCCAACTGCACTATTTTCTCTCATATCATATTCATGTCCAAAGATAAGGTTTCTGCATACAGTAATAGAAATCACTATTATATAGCAGAAATAGGCCTAGGTGGTATCATATTAATCCCTGCAAGATTTCATAAAATAGTTGAGTGGAGTGTTGCTTTAACAAAGACAGTGACAGGAATTATTTTCAAAATACTTTACAATGCTGATAAGTCAGTTTGTTTCACAATCAAATTTTAACATTTTGGCCATTTTTCAGAATTTTGTGATTCACAGCAGTAACTAATAATGCTAACTTTATTGCTGAATATTTCTCTACATCAGCTTATTTACTTGACTATATTACATAAGTATGGTGGCTGTCCAATAAGTTTAGTGATCAACTGTGCTCAGAATGGCAATATATTGAAGGTTAAGGAATCCCAACTGTATAGTGATAACAAAAAAGTTTTCAATTTTTTCGATACTGTATACGTATTTTGGTCAGGTATCATCTGTTGGTACAGTCACAGTCAAAAGTTCTTCATCGGGAGAATGAAAGTGAGCTGTAAGAGTGAATCTTATGAACCAATATTTCGGACACCAACCGTTTGAGTTTTACACAATTTTTTCGAAGGTGTTGCAGGACTTTTAACCGTGACTGTACATATCATGCAAGACAATGGTATTATTTGATAAAATTCTTGAATACAATTCCAGGTGGTAGTGGAAATAATAATGTCATAGTTGACCAGAATTAGGTATTGAATGGCATATTCTGGTACCCACTATCAACAAGGAAAACTGATACTTTGTTTTTATTTCAGGTTCCGCATTCAGTTATCTGTGACCCAGACTTAGTCTGGCAGTATCTCCCAGTAATAAGAGAAGATATTGACAAGTTGATCATCGAGTCGTGAGTAACTCATTTTATCTATACATAGGATTGACTGTGATGGAAGGATATCAGGTCAGTTACCTGTTTCAGAGATTAATTTCAGCATCGTCATTTTACTTTCCCAATGACTGGAATTTCATTTAGTTTTTGTTGAAGTTCAAGCTGTCTGGCCGAGCAGCCCCGAGCTTATGAGGACGGTCATGGCCTGAACAGGGCTTTCCCACAGTGCCCTCAGAGAGTGTATGTTGTGTTGTTGGCGTGTGTGGTTGTGTGTATTGCAGTATTCAATAATGTGTTTAATAGTATGGGGTGCTGTACAACAACTTTCCCAATGACTGGAATTTCATTTAGTACAACACTATACTGTTAGCCAATTTCAGTGCAAATATGGTTATCATTGCTGTTATTTATAGTGTTATCCATTTTATATAAAAGGTGCCAGTAACTACATAATTTATAATACCAATATATTTTTGAATAAAAAATACCCGTTTTTTTATTCAGTAGTAACTATCTACCGGGTATATGAAAGTGTCCATTAAATATTTCAGTAATGAAATAAAGACTAAAAAGATACCCGGTACATTTATTGAAGGATGATCCTACACTGCAATAAAGTACATGTGGTTATACTGTATAAAAATACCACCTTAATCCTCAAAGTGCTATGGTAATGCAACACAGGTGAATTGTATCAATACCACAAGTAATAATTAAGTTACAGTGTGGTTAGAACATTGCACAGTACGATGTAAATACAGTACACTTTACCAAATTCAAACAATATTAAGTATCTATTTAACAAAAAAAAAAAAAAAAACTTTCCCATTATTAATGCAATTATTTACTCATTTGCATAATTAGAGCAATCACACAACACACACACATAGAAAACCAAGCAGAAATTCTGCATATTTTTAACAAAAACGGATAAATTGATTAGTTTTGGTTTGAATATGGCATTAAGGTTATTCAGGGCAAGATCTAAAGTCAATCATATTAGCACCACCTCACCAAAAATGGTGAATATTGTTATTAGGCAAAATGCAAATTCTCAGTCACAAATATGAAATGGTTATTTTACTGTAGCTGGAGTAAGTTAACATAATACAGTATTACAGTACTGTATTTATATTTTAAAGTCACAGTACAGTATACATTGCTGTTATCAAACCAGATAGCTTTTTCTTTTATCTAATAAGCTGTAGCATCTTTAATTAAAACTGGGAAAGTATAACTGTAAAAGTTGAGTAATAGTAAAATAAAGATTATCAAAGTGTATGAGAGAACATGGCAGGGGCCAATTTACTTCACATGGAGAATGTTTATTTTGATGATTCAGTATTGAACATGGAACTAGATTAATAATGTAAGCGTGTTAAAATGTTAAATACAATGTAACAACAACATACATGTCCCATATTATTAACCACCTCAGGCTGGTTGCCTGGTTGACCCAATAAATCACCACTCGCTCAATGCAACTGAGTTAACAATAGACCTAATTAACATATTATAACATAACACACTACAGTATACAATATTATGAAAAAAATATCTTCACAGAAGTGTTCTTTGCTAAAGTTGACCTGTAACAGAAAATTTGTATAATCTGTCTTATGAAATGCATTGTCTCAATACTGTACAGTAATTCACAGTTTACTCGGTTCCAACCCTGACAATGAAATGAGCATAAAAATTTAACGTACAATAATAACATACTGTATAATTAAATTCTGTTATTGTGGCTTTGAATGAAATTTCTGTAGGTACACAAATGGAATAATGTAACTTACAACAGACTCCTACTCGATGGTCACAGATATTTCTCCAAATTACTTACAATGAATGCTCAAGACATTAAATATGAGATTCCTTGCAATCTCCAACTAGAATATTGTGCATACTTAAATGTATATGATCATCTTAAAACTACAGTACCTTAGAAAAACGTATGAAAAATATTGTGCCCAGTACAGTGCTGGTGGTACAGTGTATAACAAGCATCTCTTGAGAACTTGTAGTGATGCAGGTATAAATAATCAATGCTAATGTCAAACTATTGTCAATTAATCGTATGCTTTTTCTACCATTACTAACACTAAATTCTTATGTTTCAAGTGTTTCATAATTCAAAGATTAAACTCTATATCATTCACCTTGGGATCTCTGAGAATTTAAAAGCCTATACACAACTTTGACAAATGTTGGGTGATTGTAAGAGTCACACGAAAACCGTTATCGTTCATTGGTTGAACTATACTGTGCTTTCCTGCCCCTTAAGTATAGAATCATGGTCAGTAGCATAGTTACTTCAGTTACTGTATTCAAAAGCTTGTTGAATAGAATAGGCTCATGGTGTACCTAAAATTACAATTCTACTGTATGTTACTTTAAACAATTACTTGAATATTGAATTGAACTACAAATACTTGTGCCAAAATACAATCTATGTATTAATATTGTGTACTCAGCTTATTAATTCTAGTTTATAAACTATACGAGTACAGTTTATAAGCACACCAAAAACACCTGTAGGATTTCCCAGGGGCAACAAAGTAACAATTATAGTATTGTACTAAGTATATTTAAATATAGCTAAAATATACTACCTTGCATCAATCAAAGACTCATAACAACTTCTCACAATTATCCTCAAACACTGCTAAGGACAACTGTAGCATCTCTAACAATGTATCATAAGCAATAACAAAATAAACTCTTAATTCTCAACATCAATTCTACAAGATGAGATTCCATTACAAGATTCTAATTCTTATGACAGTTTATGAGATTATACAGTACTGTACTGTAAGGTGAAAAAACTAACCTACCCATATGCTACTGAGAATCAAACTAGTTTTTTTTTTTCTAAGTAACATTAATACCAACTGAATTCTAACTTAATTGAAGTAATTTGATATTTGTGGTCTTGACTGTGACTAACTTAAAGGGAATATTATAGACAACAAGCAACTTATATAAGCATAATAAAATATATCATTCAAAAGTAGTTTCTCCAGAAAAGAAAAAAATTCAATCACTGCACAAGCATCAAGGTTTAAATTAAAGTACTGTGCAAACAACTCTTTGTCCCAATTGTATGACATATAAATACTGTAATGGCTTGAATTGATATTTTTATAATAAACCTCATACAGGCATTTACATGTATTTACCAATATTGTACATTAAAAAAAAACACTGGTGATTTTATGACCCACGAATATGTTTGTACAGTACTTGATTTAAAATGACAGCAGTTGGCCACACTCACATGAGGGCCACACACTGGTAGAGATGGTAATCCCAAACCACTACAGTAGTTTTAAGCTCCATTCACTGCCACCAACGACGACTTCGAGCTGGTAATACGGGAATGCTATCACAACCAGAGTTGACAATGCTGTGTGGCCCTCACATGGAGTGCCTCCAACTGTACATTTAGTGCATTGACATGAAAAATAAGTTAAACTAGAAAAAAATATCTCGGGGTTTATATATTACTTTGAGTTAATTAACATTTGTACTGGGATCTTGAAAAAATGCATCAATAATAGCTACATTACTTCTATAAATACTGTAGCTGAAAATATTTTTTTCATAAAATACTAAATCTTTCTTGTACTTCGTCATAATTTTCCTATAATATAATTCTTTGTATTTTCACATATTGTACCAATACAGGTACTGAATAATCAAATCATATGAACTTTACTTGGCAACTTTGGCACATTGTTAATTTTAAAATGCATACCAGTAAAAATTGGTCTTGACTTGACAGTCCAAAAATATGTTTACATAAATCTTAAGGCACATTCATTATTTAATTAAATCAATGTCTTTTAATTAAAAGTGGAAGGCAATGTGTCCGTGATTCTGCTGTTGTGGCATGGGAAACTGGCCTCTGACAATGATCTTATTCTTTTGTCAATACTTCTTACCCTCTTCAACCTACTCCTTTGATGACACTTTTTCCATTGTTTTACAACTACTTTTGCTGGTTAATGCTACCTAAATACTCTATTTCCCCTTTAGTCTTTCATTAATGTCAAGTTCAACTCTCTTTCCATCCTTATCCCACCATCATAATTCAACATTTCCTTCCATCTAGTATTTTTTTCCTCACCTCTCCTCAATCTCTACTCATGAACTTGTCGCTTTTTAAAAGCTATCAGCACAACCATATTCAGTTATTTATATTTTATCGTTGTTCATAAAAGTTTTGAACTACTGAATGTTTACATTCTTCCATCTGTTACCCTTCACAACATTCACAACCAATACCACTGCACAGGTGCATCTGGATACAGTATCCACATTCCACTGCTGTTTATAAACTGCTGACATTTGAAAAAAAAAAAAATCACTCTTGCATTACTATACCATTACTCTCTGGAAATAACCTCAGTGAGACACTAGCCTGCGTTCTGAACGACCAGGACAGTAGGAGGTACAGTGGCGGCAGCATTATTCCATGCTTCATTCAGGGTGTTGGCCTGCATCATGTTTTTGGCACAGAAGTAGGTGAGCTGAGTCCCTCGCAGCAGAATGTCTGTAATAGCCTATAGAAGGGAAAATGTATGATATCAATTCATCCCAAGTACAGTATTCAGTGCCATCACCACAATATATTTATTTTTTATGTAAATAATTTACTACCAACGTACAGTACCTGTACTAACATGCACACTGAAATACTATGCCAAAACAAACAAACTTTTTCAGTGGCATCTATCAAAAGTAATGGGAACCATATATATTCCTCCAAGAATTCAAAGCTCTATAGGTACGGTAATTCATGAGTTACAATGGCAGATAACAAATGCAGTAGCAAAGGTAAAAAAATGTTACAGTAACTAACAAACAAGTTCAGTGACTCACTGCAGCTTGAGGGATGCAGACAGTGAAGGGGATGAGCATGATGTACCACCAGGCACAGAAGCCAGCCACCCAGATGGCTGCCAACAGGAGCAGCACCAACCAAATTACCTGCCATAGGACCCCACCTGATCCTTGGCTCTCTGTTGACCCACCACTGCCCTCACCTTGACCCATCTTGACCAAATATCTATTTCTGTAAATGTCCACATCATTAATTAAGTAGAGTTACAGATGCGAGCAGATCGACTCGAGGCCAACTCATCCATCAACATCCATCTGGTAGCAGTGGTAGCAATGAACTGGACCAAATTCAGTTGTCTGCTCAGGAGAAACAAACTCAATGATATATTGTCAAAATGCAGATTTAACTGTTCTCCAATTACAGTATTATCATGCAAGTAAACATATTATACTGATAACGAATAACATGTCGTACCCATCGTGGATATATTACAACAACCATATGATATCAAAGATATCCTAATAATAAAAAGTTCAATAACATGAAACACAAGGGTTTTGGAACCAATGTAATACTGTATTTCGCTTGAGTATGGTTATTGGTGCGTGTTGAATGAAAGTCACTCCCTTCCAGTATACAATTGCAAAATCTGCATATTAACAAATTTTCATTGAATTTCTTTCCCCAGACCAAACGACTGCATCTCAGTCTAGTTCATAGCTACCACTGTTACCAGATATAACATCAGCATGTTGATGGATGAGGTGATCTCAGGTCATCTGCTCACAACTATACAAGCCTGGGAGTTGATGACACAGGGTACTGCAGTTTAGTACAATACAGAACTGAGAGAATTCATAGGGTGATGTATTCTCTCTGAGTATGGTGATAATTAATTTCTTTCTAATATATGCCCTCAACAACTTTGGTCCAGAGTCTACAAATTTCTACTCTTCTACTGCAGTACTATACCTTTACTTTTTCATTCTTGAGAGTTTGTTACAGTGTCCCTTCTCTCTTTAATAGCCTCTCTAATGTGCTGGAGAGGGTCACCTTTATAATGAGGTACAGACTTAACAGAAACTTTAAGCACACATCCTATTGTCCAACCAGAAAGTTGACCACAGAACTTTATGAACAGCCAGCTTGCAAGCAGCTGGGGTAATAACTACTTTACACAAAAGGAGGCTAAAGATGCAAAATATTAACTTTATGAGTCCATGTAACTCACAACCAACAACAAATACTGTACAGTACACTACTGCTAAACCGATTCAACTACAGTATGTAAAACTGTACCACTGCTTTGGCCAGGATTTGACCCAGCACTTATAAATTGCAACCACATCATTATACTAAAATAAACGTGTCAGAGGACTCTGGTACCAAGTTGCCTAAGCATCAGAAACAGTAACAAAATTGACGGAACATTACTATACCCCTGTACACTTTGTAGTATTTAGGTAGTGCATGTTGGTTAACAACTTTACAGTCCAGCTGCTAGATTACAAATTGCAAATTACATACTACATAACTCCATTACATTAGTACTGTGTGTACTAGGCCTATCCCATTCTTTCTCGTATTTTAACTTTCTGTCCACACATCTTGCTATCTATTATCTTCGACTGTATATCAGTATAATTTTCTCTGATAGAGTTATTATTAACCTTCAGGATATATTTCCATTTGCGGTATCATGTAATAAACATTGAACCATTAAATCCACCTTGGATTACATACACTTACCTTAAAATAAACTACACTAATCAGTAGGCCTACTTGTAATCCACAAATAATTTGGTAGATTCATTCCCTATGATATTATTTAGGTTTGAAAACTGCTTAAATATTTAACGTAACGTTAGAAAAGGTCTTACAGTATGCTGATAATAATTATGACATCAACCAACCTGACACTTCCAGAACGTAATAGCAAGGAACCTGCATCTGCATGGCCGGATATTTGTTATCTACATAATTATAAACCTTTATAACACAATACCAAACTGTCACCATATTATCTACAAGTACCAAAAATTACCTCCCTCAACTGTACAAATTTACTTCAAAGTATTTGAAGAGATGAAAACCTACCTGCGGAAGTAAAGGAAACTATTTTTTTTCTTCTATATTTAAAGGTTTGTAACCTGTTGCTGCGACCAACCCCACTAAATATTTCAAGTTATATTTACACACCGAGGCAGAGAATACTTCATAGCATTATACACTAATAATGTATATCACCTACCCGTCACTGATGCAAAGTACACACAGTTAAATTAGAATAAAACACCTGAAAAAAATGTGCCAAAGTTAATTATCCGTGTGCATGTGTCAGCCCGTGGAGCAACAGTTGTGAAGCACATACACGTCACACGCCCACCAACACATCTACATATACTTTGTTTATTATTATCTCATTACAACCTTATATACTCAACAAAACTATCATGTAATACTATCTCACCTTACACAGGCAACACAAAACTAATATTAAAATAATTAAAACCGAGTTAACGGTGAATGAGACAAGAAATTTACTTACACTATCACACTAGCTGGACCAACCAACCAACCACTCCAGTGACTACACTACACACACCATACAGTGTTACCACTTCACACTTGCTAAAACTAAAATGTATCCACAAATGTTAAAAAAAACGGACCGAAAAGTATCCATTCCAGATTTTGATATATTTAATATAGTACTATAATTAATCTTGAAGTGTAAAAATATGTTATTTACCTTGTATTATTAGTGTAAAGCGGCTTCACACGGGACAATATGCGGCTGTTTTTGCTACCCGCTAGCAAGATTTTTCCAGACGCTAGCAAAATTTGACGATGGCGGCTGAAATTGGTAGCCAGGTTGGGAATACCAACCCATGGTATAATGACTACAGTACATGTATATACCGCGGACCAACCTGTCGGCATGTTACCTAATTTACCTTGTCTGTCGGTGTGTTTCAGCTGAGTCGCGGCAATAACTGAGTTTGGTGCTTACTTTATCCCAGTTCTTCGACAAACCTCTTTTTCGTCCGTCTCTTTTCATTCTTTTTCCTACCTTCTTTTCGTCATGACTTTCTTATCTTTATTTTCCCGTTCCTTTATATTATATCTCCATGGACTGAGGTGTAGTGAGCACCAAGGATGAGAGACAATATATATATGTTTCTCATCCTTGGTGAGCACTGAGTAGCGACTAGCGGACATTAGCAACCCTTCAGGCAAGGACCGCCAGGTTCAAAATGAAAAGTGTATGGCTGCCTGGTTTTGAGTGACTGTGACAGTCCTCCTACCTCCTTGTTTTTTTATGAGCGATCTATGAAATATGTTGTGAATGAGATGTGTGATTATTATTTCGGTATTATTACAGGAGTACTGTGTTCTTGGCTAGGGCCACGTAGTGTTACCACATCTAGCTTAGTGAAAACGTCTGGTCCAGACGATTTAAAGGGGTAACTTGTTTAAACATCGCAACTCGCTTAAACACTACTCCATTGGACTGGTTGACGGTCATCTACAAAGTATATAATACAATAAAATGAGCACTCCTGATAATGGAGATACTAACACTAATAAATCTCTTTTCTGGAGCGTTTCTACTAGTGTTTTGCAATTTGGGACAAAACACCAATGTTGGCTATTGGCTGGCATGAAGATGAAGTATATCCACCGTATAAGTACAATAATACCTCAAAACTCCCCTAGACATCATAAATTCACAATCTTGCTTTCAAAGGTAACAAAAGGTTGACGCGGGCCATCAGGCATCAACTTCCATTATGTGCAACTTTGATGGCTTTTATATGCCAAACAATATATTTCTTTGTCAAATAAATTAGATAACAGGACAAATCAGCTCATTTATTAACGATATAAATTGTTTAATATAATTTTTTTTATCGTTAACCAGTCTAATTCACAGTCGCGCCCCGTAAAAAAGGCGATAAATACAAAAAGTATCGCTGGCATGAGGGTCAGTGTTGCCTGCTGGTCTGCTTGACGAAATTTCCCCAACTTCAACATCAGATTTTCCCTTTTTACCTCACAAATTCCCTGCTTACTCTTGAAGATAGGGTAAACATTGATAGAATTACCGTTAGTGCATACGGTTTTTCTACTTTAATTACCCACTTATTTAGACTATTCTAAGACTATTTTCTTCTATGACATGGTATTCTAAATCTTGGTATATACATAATATCATCTACTTGATATTTCGTCTGGTAAAAATTCAACCATCTCAATATTATTTCCCCATTGCTATCACTAATTCTTTATATCTAGGGAAAAATCTCCATACTTGTTAACATTGATTAGGGTGTTTTGGGACTATAGGGTCTGATGAGATCTCTACCATGGAGGTATAATGCCATGATGGTCTTTACACCCGTAGTTTAAAAAAAAATTGAGGGCCCTTACTGGATATCTATGAATTCTCCAAACTACTCCAGGCAACAGATTCCCTATTAGAAACACTGAAGCGTTCTGTGGCCTGGATTATTTGGAGGGTTCATAGAGCTCCAGTAAGGGCCCCCAATTTTTTTTTTAAACTAAGGGTTTTTAGACTCTACTAGGAACAATACCACCATCACCACCACCACCACTTCCTGCCCATTAAGGGGGTGTGAAAATAGGGGACAGGCTTGGGGGGGGGGGGGTGCAAGTGTCCCCCCCCCCCAAGCCTGTTCCCCTATTCCCACACCCCATTAAACACCATTGAAGACGGTCACCGGATAAACAAAAGACGAGCAAGTTATGACCGCGTTAAATTTGCCGGCGAAGGAAGAGAAGAAGGAAGAGGAGAATATAAGTGTGTGTGTGTGTATGTCTATCCATCTCTCTCTCTCTCTCTCTCTCTCTCTCTCTCTCTCTCTCTCTCTCTCTCTCATTTGTGTGTGTGTGTTAACATAATAGTAATAAACTTGTAAAGAACAGAGACTATAAAAATAATAACAACTGATAGATGCAAACTATAGTAATAAGAGTCATAGTCTATAGTCATTTTCTTAGGAATTTCGTACCTAAGGTTGATCTAGATGTAGTAAAATGTAGGTAGGTCTAATTTTGAATGCAGGTATAGGCCTACAGAGCTATTATGTGTATATAGTGAATGGTGGATAATGAGGAAATGTGTGAATGGTTAAGAAAATGAATAGATGAATAAGAGAATGAATGAGGGAGAGTGAATGAATAAGAGAATGAATGAGGGAGAGTGGATGAATAAGAAAATGAATGAGGGAGAGTGAATGAGGGAGAATGAATGAGGGAGAATGGATGAGTAAGAAAATGAGTGAGGGAGAGTGAATGAAGGGAAAAAATTATGATGAGTGAATAAATAAAAGAATGAGTGAATGAGAAGGAAAATGAGTTAATGAGCGAGTGAATAAGTGTAGGAAATAATGGGTTTTGTGGAGCTGAGAACACACACACACACACACACACACCTTAAAATGTGATTCCCCTTTTATGTATCCATGTATGTATGAATGTATGTATGTATGCTCTTGGTATCTCTCTGGGTCAAATGGTGAGTGAGTGAATATATAAATCTATATACATAAAGCCGAAATTTTGTCTGTCTGTGTGTGTGTCCTCTATAGCATCCACCACAGAAGGAAGGTCATCCCCTCTCCCTTTCTCTCTCCTTCTTATTATCCCTCCTTCCTTCTTCTTCCCTCCTTTTCTTCTTTCCCTCCTTCCGTTTCTCATTATTACAAAGAAACTATATATTGTTTTTATTCTGTCTGTCTGTCTGTTATATTAAGTGTATCATGTAACCAAGAGAGAGAGAGAGAGAGAGAGAGAAAGAGAGAGAGAGAGAGAGAGAGAGAGAGAGAGGCTGGCCACTCACCGGAAATGCTGCAGGTGCCTCTCTCTCTATCTCTCTCTCTCTCTCTCTCTCTCTCTCTCTCTCTCTCTCTCTCTCTCCACACTGTCACACACACACACACAATCATGTAATATTATCCATCATATGCAAGAAATTCTTTAGTTTTATCGATGGTGTGGTACCGGTACTATGTGTAGGGTTTACGATGACTGTATATATATATGTGTGTGTGTGTGTGTGTGTGTGTGTGTGTGTGTGTGTGTGTAGAACTGAAAGCAAAAAATAAAGCAACAGAAAGAATGTATGACCACTTGAGAGAGAGAGAGAGAGAGAGAGAGGAGAGAGAGAGAGAGAGAGAGAGAGAGAGAGAGAGAGAGAGAGAGGATGCGTCTGTATGTGTCTGAGAGAGAGAATGCGTGTGTATGTGTGTCTGAGAGAGAGAGAGAGAGAGAGAGAGAGAGAGAGAGAGAGAGAGAGAGAGATAGACCACCCAGAGCCACAGCCTGAAGGAGTGTTGAGTGAGGTGACCTTCCCCACCTTCTTCTTCTTCCCCTCCAGCAGTACTGTGTCGCTACTCTGGTATGTACCCACGTCCGCTCTGCTGTGTGTGTGTGTGTGTGTGTGAGAGAGAGAGAGGGGGGGGGATGTGTGTGTGTGTGAGAGAGAGAGAGAGTGAGAGAAAGAGAGAGAGAGGTGTGTGTGTGTGTGTGAGTGGGGGGGAGGTTAGGGGCATGTGGGAATAGGGGACAGGCTTTCTACCATGCACCCCAAGCCTGTCACCCTATACTCCCCCCCCCAAAGCATGCCCCCTATTCATGTACCCCCCCAAGCCTGTCCCCATACTCCCGCACCCCCTTAAAAAGACAGATAGAAAAGCCCCCCCCACACTTTTTCCAGGACAGTTCGGATACCCACCTATAAAAACACACACACACACCCTCTCGACCACCAACACACACACACACACACACACACCCTCTCGACCACCAACACACACACACACACATACCCTCTCGACCACCAAGCTATTCCATTCATATATGTTTTATTGCATCCGCTGGGCCAGGGGCAAATTTCTCGATGCAGTGTTACCAATTCAGCGGGGTTCTCTCTTTCTCTTCTCGATGCTATAGTAGATACATAGGCTACCTGGGTTGTGTTGTGTGTGTGTGTGTGTGTGTGTGTGTGTGTGTTTGTTGGTTTGTTTTGTTATTTTTTCAACGATGCTTTCTTTATTTTCTATTTTTTTTATCCATTTGTTTACGTTTTTCGTATGTGTCTCTTCTCGTTTATTTAGCATTTTTTCAACGGTGTTATATTTTCTATTTTTTCTCCATTTGTTGTTGACGTCTTTAAATTCGGTCTTTCCTCGTTTGTTTGGTATTTTTTTAACGGTGCTTATTTCTTGTTTTCAACGGTGCTTTATTTTCTATTTTCTTCATTATGGTGCCCTTTTCTTTACCACTTTCTCAAATTCTTTATTTACTCTATTAATTATCAACGGTGGTGTCTTAAAAAAAAAAAAAAAAAAAGTGTGTGTGGGCGTGGGGTGGGAGTGTGTGTGGGGGTGTGGGTGGGGGCGTGGGGTGTGGGGTGTGGGTGTGGGTGTGGGTGTGGGTGTGGGTGGGGGCGTGGGGTGTGGGTGTGGGTGTGGTGTGGGGTTACTTTAAAAAAAAGAAGAAAAAAAGATACTTAAAAAAAAAAAAAAAAAAGTTACTTAAAAAAAAAAAGTTACTTTAAAAAAAAAAAAAAAAAAGTTACTTTAAAAAAAAAAGTTCTTAAAAAAAAAAAGTTACTTAAAAAAAAAATAAGTTATTTAAAAAAAAAAAAAAAGTTACTAAAAAAAAAAAAAAAAAGTACTTAAAAAAAAAAAAGTGGGTGTGGGCGTGGGGTGGGAGTGTGGGTGTGGGTGGGAGTGGGAGTGGGGGTGAGGGTGTGGGTGTGGGTGTGGGTGTGGGGGTGTAGATGGGGGCGTGGGGTCATCTAACTGTATAGTGAAGAAGTCGTGTGTTTCCTGATACAGTTTGGAGGAATCAGCAAAACATTAAAAAAAATTATATATATATATGTACCTCTTGAGTTCCTTCCCCAGTTGAGTTAAGCTGAGTTGGCATCACACTATTATTTTTTTTTATATAGCCAGAAGCCAAAGGTAATTATAATGCCTCCCCTCACAGACCACCCCAACCCAACCCAACACACTGCTGTCTTACCGTGAGAGAGAGAGAGAGAATTTTGCACCTATTATGATTGTCGTGTAGCTTCTAACTAACTCTAAATGTGTGTGTGTGTGTGTGTGTGTGAGAGAGAGAGAGAGAGAGAGAGAGAGAGAGAGAGAGAGAGAGAGAGAGAGAGAGTGTGTGTGTGTGTGTGTGTTGCACTTCTTATGTAGTGTAGCTTCCAACTAACTCTAAATGTGTGTGTGTGTGTGTGTGTGTGTGTGTGTGTGTTTGGTGAGCGAGCGACTTGACTGGGGAACAAGGTCGATTCTCACGCCCTACGGAATGTGGCATGACCTCTATAGTGACCTGTTGTTGCTGTTGTTGTTGTTATTGCGTTGTTGTTATTTCATTTGTTGTTGTTGTTTCATTTGTTGTCGTTATTGTTGTTATTATATTTGTTGTTAGTTGTCATTGTTGTTATTATATTTGTTGTTGTTGTCATTGTTGTTGTTATCATTGTTGTTGTTGTCATTGTTATTTTTGTTGTTGTTGTTGTTGTTTTTGCCTCACTTATACATACATACATATACTTCATCTCTGGTTACGCAACAAGATTATTAATGGTGTTTGTTGTTGATGTTGTTGTTGTTTATTTTATTTTTGTTGTTGTTGTCGTTGTCGTTGATTTTGTCATTGTTGTTGTTGTCATTGTCATTGTTGTAATTGTTGTTATTGTCAGAAGGAGAGAGAGAGACGAAGGAAGGAAGGGGGGCAAGGGAAAATATTTGTTACTTAGAGAGAGAGAGAGAGAGAGAGAGAGAGAGAGAGAGAGAGAGAGAGAGAGAGAGAGAGAGAGAGAGAGAGAGAACAGACGACAGGGCAACAATGGGGGTGACAATGTAAGGTCTTATGGCCCCCCCCCCTCCCCCAACCCCCACCCCTCCAACCCTTTACTTCATTGTCAAATATGTGTGTGTGTGGGGAGGGGGGAGGGGGAGGGGGAGGGAGAGGGGGGAGAGGGGGGAGGGGGGGATAAGTACAGCCACTTATAATACTTACAAAAGAATACTTATAATAGAATCATTTAACTCTCTGTACACTTAACTAGAAAGTACATCTTTTATACTATGAAATAATAATAATAATAATAATAATAATAATAATGTTACTATTATAATGTTTATTATTATTATGGTTGCTATTATTATTATTATTATTATTATTGTTATTATTATTATTATTATTGAAGTCAATTTAACACTTTTCACTTCTCTCCATTCCTCCTCCTCCTCTTCCCCTCCTCCCCCTCCCGACACACACACTCTCTCTCTTGTCTCTACTCTTCCAGCTTCCCTACTGTCTATGTAAACCCTTACCCCCTTCCTTCCTTCCTCCCTGTCCCTACCCCTTCCTTCCCTCCCTGTCCTACCCCTTCCTTCCCTCCCTGTCCCTACCCCTTCCTTCCCTCCCTGTCCATACCCCTACCCCTTCCTTCCCAGTCCATACGCATATCTCTCTCCTTCAAAAATTTATCCATACGCCTCTTCACCTCCCTCCCTCCTCCTTCCCTCTTTATCTCAGTATCTCTCCCTCCATTCCTTCCCTGTCTCCCTTACTTCTTTTTCTTTACCTCCCTACCTCCCTTCTTCTCTCTTCCTTCTCTCCTTCTCTCCATCCCTCTTTATCTCCTTCCCTCTTTACCTCCCTGGCTCTTTCCCTCAATACAAACATCTCTCCCTCATTCCCTCTCTCCATCCCTTCTCCCTGCCCTCTCTCCTTCCCTCTATACCTCCCTGCCTCCTTC
>JAWZYT010006742.1:0-17500 GCA_034508575.1 Petrolisthes manimaculis
GTGGTAGTAGTGGCAATAGTAATGGTTGTTGTTGTTGTTGTTGTGGTTGTGGTGGTGAGGAATATTATTTATTATCTATTTTTATCATTCACTTTTAATTAATTCTTTTACAACATAATTTTATACACTTTTACTTTATCCGTACACGTCATAATTTATTTGATATAATTTTTGCTTTTCATTCATTCATTCATTTCCTCCCTTCACTTTGGCATACACATCAAATTTAGATCATAAATTTATTTTTATTTTTCATTCGCACTTCCTTCACTTCTGTAATTCACTCTATTGTCGCGTTCTCTATTAATAATTTTACACTTCATTAATTTATTTTGACAAGTAAATAATTTCATACATGGGTGATTTTTACATCGATACGTCTCCCATTCTCATTAATCTCTCTTTCATAATTTTATATCTCACTTTCATATCGTGAAAATCAACCCAAAATTTCGGCCACATTATTCTAACCCACACTCACCCATGACATCTTTCAACCACGTTCACCCACTCACCTTTTTCAACCCACAATCACCCACACACCTTTTTCAACCCACACTCACCATGACATCTTTCAACCCACAATCACCCATGACATCTTTCAACCCACAATTACCCACTCACCCACCTCTTTCAACCCACGTTCACCCACATCTTTCATCACCCACACTCACCACATTTTCGGCCACATCCTCACGTGACACACCATGCCCAATCGACACCCACGCACCAGGCCATAGTTTCAGAAAAATAATGTGATTCGTTTTAATACTATAGCTTCATGGCTGGCTTTAGCGATCTCGTGATGTTTATACTTCTCTATAATTATATCCTATTCTTGTTACTTACTTTTTGTCACTTGCTGTTGTTGTTGTTGGATATTCTATGCCCGCTCTATACCTAAAACTCATATGTGTGTGTGTGTGTGTGTGTGTGTGTGTGTGTGTGTGTGTGTGTGTGTGTGTGTGCATTTACTTCAGTAATATTCCCAGCGTTAAATCAGAGAAGAGAAAAAAAAGAAACAATTAAAAAAATACCGAGAAACAGTGGCCAGAAATCATGACACCTAAACATAATACACAGTTCCCCTTATAAATATAGAATTAAGTTAAATAATTATTAGCATTACAATGAGATACTATTTACCTTTAATTTTAAATATTAATTAGAAGACTCCAATGTAGATTAAAAATTGGGACGTCCATTTCTCATAAATTATTGCTCACCGATGGACTAATCTTGCGAAAATTTGGGAGAGGAAACAAAAATATAAAAAACCCACATAAAAACCTCAAGGCAACACTTTCGACTTACGTTATAAATAAGATAAATATTTCATTGGAATCCATTTAGGAAAGAAATATACTGGACGGAAAAAAATACCTGACTTGATATTCCACATAAAAAAAAAAAAAACATGAAAACATAAAAACATAATACCAAATTTTTCAGGCAATTTTTTTTAGCTTAGATTATGAATTAGACACATATTTTTTTTAATCAATTTAGAAAAAGGATATACATGATAATTATCCACAAAATATTAAAAACAAAACAAAAAAAAACACACACCTGAAGACATCAATTTTACCTCACGTTATAAATTCGATAAATGTACCTATACGATGACAACACACACACACACACACACACACACACAACGCGATCGTCAATACCACGGATATATTTGCATTCCATGGAGCTTAGTTTGGAGGAATCAAAGCACTCTACTATACAGTAAATAAATAAATACATAAAAATATATAATAATTTAAAAAGAAATTAATAATAATAATAATAATAATAATAATAATAATAATAATAATAATAATAATAATAATAATAATAATAATAATAATAATAATAATAATAATAATAATAATAATAATAATAATAATAAAATAATAATAATAATAATAATAATAATAGTGATAATAATAATAATAATAATAACAATAATAATAATAATAATAACAATAATAATAATAGATAGATTGATAGAGGATAGATAGATATAGTGTATAATCCCCTTAAAAAAATTCAAGGTATGGCAAGCTATCTATACCTTATCTCTCTCAAAGGTTCTACGTTGGGTTTGTGATTTTGTTATCTCGTTGCAGCTGCTTGAAAAATGTACCCTTATCACTTCTCCCATGTCACTTTTGTTTTTTTCTGATTTGATACATTAGAGCACTTTGTTTCCTCCATAGTATGCCAGGAAACAGGACTATATTAGCTAAAATAAACTAATAAAATGAATAAAAAATAATAAATAATAAAATAAATAATAAAATTAATGAATGAAAAAATAAATTAATAAAAATATAATAAATAAAAATGACTATATTAGCAAAATTAAGGGTGATGGTCTGTTGTTGCCTGAATAGTTTGGAGGAATCATTTGCTCAGATTTACCAACACTGTGCTTAATTAAGGGACCTTGTGAAGAAGTGTTGTGTTTATTTTGTGTTTTCTGATTTATCTCTTGAATAACTGAAGAATTACTGTGTTTGTAATTATGTATTTAATTATTTATCTCGTGAATAACAGAAACATTAATGTATTTAATTTTATTTATTTATTTATCTTGTAAATAACTGAAGAATTATTGTTTAATTATATTTTTTATTTATCTCGTGAATAACTGAAGAATTACTGTGTTTAATCTTTTTTTTTATTAATCTCGTGAGTAACAGAAACATGTGACCATGACTCACCCAGTCTGTGATAATATATATGTAACTCTATCACTATAAGAATAACCACCATTGGTGGAAATAAAATTTATTATTATTATTATTATTATTATTATTACTGTGTTTAATCATATTTTTTTTATTAATCTCGTGAATAACTTAAGAAACTGTGTGTTTATTTGTATTTTCTGATTCCTCTCGATCCGTCTCACCAACATAAAAACGTAATAATATCCAAGGAATATACTTCTACATGAAAACTACCTGTACCAGTATATATAACTTTTTGTGACCACACACGCATCTGTAAATATTTATAAAGGTCCAAACTTCAAAATGGTCTAATTTGTACATAATATAGAAGTCCACGGGAAGTAAAAAATAAGACGCATATATTTTTTACAAGTACTGTATATAGTTTATCCTCCTCTCTGTTTCCTGCATGGTATAGTTAGGAGGAATCAGTAGCCCTCCAATTTACAAACATGAGTATCTTTCCTTAAACTAACCGTATACTACTACTACTTCTTCTTCTTCGTGGAAAACTTCTCCTCGTCGTTCAATGCCTATTATTTTGCAATGCGAATTTAGCAACGAAAAGCCTTTTCCTAGAATACTTAGTTTAATAATAAAGTGAGGTGTTTCAGGAGAAACTGGGGTGTTATCAGGAGTATTGTGTGTTATGGGGAGTATTGTGTGTTATGGGGAGTAATGAGGTGTTATGGGGAGTAATGAGGTGTTATAGGGAGTAATGAGGTGTTATAGGGAGTAATGAGGTGTTATGGGGAGTAATGAGGTGTTATGGGGAGTAATGAGGTGTTATGGGGAGTAATGAGGTGTTATGGGGAGTAATGAGATGTTATGGGGAGTAATGAGATGTTATGGGGAGTAATGAGGTGTTATGGGGAGTAATGAGGTGTTATGGGGAGTAATGAGGTGTTATGGGGAGTAATGAGGTGTTATGGGGAGTAATGAGGTGTTATGGGGAGTAATGAGGTGTTATGGGGAGTAATGAGATGTTATGGGGAGTAATGAGGTGTTATGGGGAGTAATGAGGTGTTATGGGGAGTAATGAGGTGTTATGGGGAGTAATGAGGTGTTATAGGGAGTAATGAGGTGTTATGGGGAGTAATGAGGTGTTATGGGGAGTAATGAGGTGTTATGGGGAGTAATGAGGTGTTATGGGGAGTAATGAGATGTTATGGGGAGTAATGAGGTGTTATGGGGAGTAATGAGGTGTTATGGGAGTAATGAGGTGTTATGGGAGTAATGAGGTGTTATGGGGAGTAATGAGGTGTTATGGGGAGTAATGAGGTGTTATGGGGAGTAATGAGGTGTTATGGGGAGTAATGAGGTGTTATGGGGAGTAATGAAGTGTTATGGGGAGTAATGAAGTGTTATGGGAGTAATGAGGTGTTATGGGAGTAATGAGGTGTTATGGGGAGTAATGAGGTGTTATGGGGAGTAATGAGGTGTTATGGGGAGTAATGAGGTGTTATGGGGAGTAATGAGGTGTTATAGGGAGTAATGAGATGTTATGGGAGTAATGAGGTGTTATGGGGAGTAATGAGGTGTTATGGGGAGTAATGAGATGTTATGGGGAGTAATGAGGTGTTATGGGGAGTAATGAGGTGTTATGGGGAGTAATGAGGTGTTATGGGGAGTAATGAGGTGTTATGGGGAGTCATGAGGTGTTATGGGGAGTAATGAGATGTTATGGGAGTAATGAGGTGTTATGGGGAGTAATGAGGTGTTATGGGAGAAATGAGGTGTTATGGGGAGTAATGAGGTGTTATGGGGAGTAATGAGGTGTTATCGGGGAGTAATGAGGTGTTATAGGGAGTAATGAGGTGTTATGGGGAGTAATGAGATGTTATGGGGAGTAATGAGGTGTTATGGGGAGTAATGAGGTGTTATGGGGAGTATACTGAGATGAGTTAGGCAGACCGAGTTAGGCAGGACAGAGTTAGGCAGACCGAGTTAGGCAGGACAGAGTTAGGCCAGACAGAGTTAGGCAGACAGAGTTAGGCAGACAGAGTTAGGCAGACCGAGTTAGGCAGGACAGAGTTAGGCAGACAGAGTTAGGCAGGACAGAGTTAGGCAGACAGAGTTAGGCAGACAGAGTTAGGCAGACAGAGTTAGGCAGACAGAGTTAGGCAGACCGAGTTAGGCAGACAGAGTTAGGCAGGACAGAGTTAGGCAGACCGAGTTAGGCAGGACAGAGTTAGGCAGACAGAGTTAGGCAGGACAGAGTTAGGCAGGACAGAGTTAGGCAGACAGAGTTAGGCAGACAGAGTTAGGCAGGACAGAGTTAGGCAGGACAGAGTTAGGCAGGACAGAGTTAGGCAGACAGAGTTAGGCAGACAGAGTTAGGCAGACAGAGTTAGGCAGGACAGAGTTAGGCAGGACAGAGTTAGGCAGACAGAGTTAGGTAGGACAGAGTTAGACAGACAGCGGGGCAGGAAGAGCGGCGATGTGAGTAGCCTGTAGTGGCGAGTAAATAAAATGTCCCCCGCTCTTGGTTAAGGAGGTAATTCACTTTGGTTACATTGCAATGCCTTGATTCCTCCAAAGTCTATATGCTAGGAAACAGGACCAGATGAACAAAATATTTACTGGTGTCCTGTCTGTTGCTTTGGAATAGTTTGGAGGATTCAGTTGCTCCAGATTTACCAACACAACATTTAACCTTTATGTATGAGACTTGGTGGCTTCTGATTCCTCTGACCATGCCACGAAACAAGCTCCTTTAATATAGGTGTGTGTGTGTGTGTTTCGTGGCCATGTTTGAAGGATTCTCTAACCTCCAATTTTCAGACTACATCACGGGGTCCTTAAAATAGATCAAAATTACTCTTTCCTTTTCATTCATTCTTGGTTGGTTGGTTTTCTAATCTCATTCTCCTACAATTACCTATTACCAAAATTACGTAAGTAGTGGTTTAAATAAAAATAAAAAGAAATCCTGTTTTTTCACTATAATATTTCAGATTTGAGAGGGGGGGTGATAGATACATTTTTGGTATATTATATAGAGCGCCTTGATTCCTCCAAACTATGCCGGGAAACACGAGGACCAGGTTAGCAAAACATAAACTAATGGTGGTCTGTTGCCTGGAATAGTATGGAGGAATCAGTTGCTCCAGATTTACCAACACTGTACTATATAATTATACCCTTAAGATATTTTGATTATTTGTCTATGTTGTGATGCTCAGAAAAGTGGGTCTGAGAGAGAGAGAGAGAGAGAGAGAGAGAGAGAGAGAGAGAGAGAGAGATAGAGAGAGAGAGAGAGCGAGAGAGAGAGAGAGAGAGAGAGAGAGAGAGAGAGAGAGAGAGAGAGAGAGAGAGAAAGAGAGAGAGAGAGATTGTATGTATGAGAGAGTTCATGTATGTGTGTATGTGTGACAGAGAGATAGAGAGAGATTGTATGTATGAGGAAGAGAGTTCATGTATGAGAGAGAGAGAGAGACTTTACTCGGTTTGACATACACACGGGTATTGGGTGTCATAGTGTGCCTGCCTGCCTCACACACACACACACACACACACACACACACACACACACACACTGATATTTCTGAACAGCAGGCAAGAATAATTAACGAGTGTAAAAAAGGGAGTATTAAAGTGGCAGATAAGAGAGAGAGAGAGAGAGAGAGAGAGAGAGGTGTTGGTAAATCTGGAGTAAGATATATAGCATAAGAATAATATACAGCTTTGGTTTATTATCTATTATATTTTATCACTCTTATAATTTTTCTCTTCTATATATTGTTCTTATGGCGTCGTATAAGAATATCACAACAAAACGAACTATATTATAAATTTTCGTTTATTTATTTAGAGGCATATTATATTTGTTATTATTTTAGTCTTCAATCTGTACTGTATTTTTTTTTCAAACCATTTCGTTATTGATAATTATACAGTGATTATTTATTTAGTTGTAGATTTATCATAAAGACATTAGAAGAAATAATCTCTCTTATTCTCTGCATGTCATTTTTTTTCTCTGCCTATTCACTCAAACCATCAAACTATTATTCTTTTTAAAAGGCAAAAAAAAAAAAAAAAAAAAAAAAAATCCTTCACACTTTTATTCTCTCTTATTTTCTACATGTAATTTTATTTTTTCTCTCTCTCTGCCTATACACTCAAACCATCAAACTATTATTCTTATTATACTACTTTTATATGCTTGCACACTCTTATTCTCTGCTTGTAATCTCTCTCTCTCTCTCTCTCTCTCTCTCTCTCTCTCTCTCTCTCTCTCTCTCTCTCTCTCTCTCTCTCCACTCAAACCATCAAACTCTTATTCTTATTATACTATTTTTTTTTTTGGCTGCACACTCGAGCCATCAATGGAGTGACGCCACGTTGATGTTAATAAACTCCAGGTGTCGAACGCTGGCCCGACTATTGATGGCGAGACAAGACTGTGATGGATGGCTGTGGGGTTGATGTTTGTGTTGTGAGGGAAGGGGAAGGAAGGGGTGGTGTGGGATGGAAGGGGAAGGAAAGGGGGTGAGGGATGGAAGGGGAAGGAAAGGGGGTCTGGGATGGAAGGGGAAGGAAAGGGTGTGTGGGGAGAGTGGAGCAGGTTGAGGTAGGGTTGAGGGTGTGTTGGGGGTAGGGGACAGGTTGGGGTAAGGGTAATGGTGTGTTGTGAAAGGGGGGGCAGGTTGAGGTAGGGGTGAGGGTGTGTTGGGGATATAGAGGTGGGTGGTGGGGGGAGTGTATGAGTCGTAGAGTACATGGGGGGTGAGGGTGTAGGATTGAGTTGGGTTAGGTTGGATTCTGTTATGAGGGAAGGGGGTCAGAGTGGGTTGAAATGGAGGGAGGGGGTCAGAGTGAGTGTAAATTGAGGTAGGGAGGGAACAGGGGGGGGAGGGGGGGTTGTGGGGGGGGGGAGCTTAGGGATACAGAACAAAGGGAAGGGTTGAATTGGATTATGTTTGATAAGAATAATTCCCAATATAAGTCTATGATCTATTGATGTTTATCGTGTTCCTATTGTCATTATCATACTATTGTTATTATTATTATTATTATTATTATTATTATTATTATTTTTATTATTATTATTATTATTATTATTATTATTATTATTATTGTTATTATTATTGTTATTATTATTATTATTGTTACTATTATTATTATCATTATCATCATACTATTATTATTATTATTTTTATTATTATTATCATCATCAATATTATCATTCTATTGTTATTACTATTATTATAATTGTTATTATTATTATTGTTATTATTATATTTATTATTATTAGTATTATTATTGCATCCTTATGGTGGTAGTAGTAGTAGTAGTAGAAGTAGTAGTAGTAGTAGTAGTAGTAGTAGTAGTAGTAGTAGTAGTGGTAGTAGTAGTAGTAGTAGTAGTAGTAGTAGTAGTAGTAGTAGTAATAGTAGTAGTAGTAGTAGTAGTAGTAGTAGTAGTGGTAGTGGTAGTAGTAGTAGTAGTAGTAGTAGTAGTAGTAGTAGTAGTAGTAGTAGTGGTAGTAGTAGTAGTAGTAGTAGTAGTAGTAGTAGTAGTAGTAGTAGTAATAGTAGTAGTAGTAGTAGTAGTAGTAGTAGTAGTGGTAGTAGTAGTAGTAGTAGTAGTAGTAGTAGTAGTAGTAGTAGTAGTAATAGTAGTAGTAGTAGTAGTAGTAGTAGTAGTAGTAGTAGTAGTAGTAGTAATAGTAGTAGTAGTAGTAGTAGTAGTAGTAGTAGTGGTAGTAGTGGTAGTAGTAGTAGTAGTGGCAGGGACTGAGACAGATCAATAGATAGACTGGTTGCTTTGTGAACGTCTTGTCCGTCATACAACAACTATACAATGGTCACCGATATACAATAGAATAAAATAATGAAGGTACAAGTTTCAAGGTAAAATTTATCGACGTGATGAACGGTGTTGAAATGTTGCAATAATAATAAAAATCTACGAAATGAATAGTGTTGAAAAATTGCACTCCACGTAAATAAGGAAATAATAATAAGAATAATCTACGTAATGAATAATGTTGAAAATTTGCACTTCACGTAAATATAAGAAATAATCAGATAATCTACGTAATGAATTAATAGTGTTAATAAAAAGCACTTCACATAAATTCAGGAGATAAATAGACAATCTCAAGACAAGAAATTCTGTTGACAGTGACACCTATTACAAGGAACTAGGAACGATTAATTTTAAGGATAAAGTCGAAAAGAATATTAACGTAGACAGACAAATATATAGGAATAGTAACCGTAAATGTTTAGGATAAAGTCTAATATAATATGAAAGTATAGACAGACAGGACAATGAATCGTAAATTTTTAGGATAAAGTTTAAAAGAATATGAACGTAGACAGACAAACAAACAAACTGGACTATGAATCGTTAATTTTTAGGATAAAGTCTAAAATAATATGAATAGACAGTATAGACAGACATGTAGAGAGACAGAGTTGAGAGAATACTTAGTCGTTCCTTCCCCTGAACTGGGTTGGTGCCAAGTTGCCTCGTGGTGTGGTGTGGTGTAGTGTGATGTGGTGTAGTGTGATGTTTATTGTATTGTGGTGTGGTGTGGTGTGGTGTAGTGTTGTGTTGTGTGATGTGATGTAGTGTGGTGTAGTGTAGAGAAGTATGACTGGGGAGATGGTGGAGGAGAGAAAAAGAAATGAGAAAAAGGAGTGAGAAAAAGGAATGAGAAAAAGGAGTGAGAAAAATTATAGATAAGGAGGGGAAAAGAGAATAAGAATGGGTCGACTTTGAAAGAAGTAAAGGAAATCAAAGGAAGGGAAAAAAAGTTAAGGTTACTACATAAAAAAGAGGAAGATGGAAATGGAAAAAGTGGAGTTGGTGGAAAAGAGGAGGAGGAGGAGGGATGTGGAAAAGAGGTGGAGGGAGGGAAGTGGAAAAGTGTGGAGTTGGTGGAAAAGAGGAGGAGGAGGAGGAGGGAAGTGGAAAAGTGGAGTTGGTGGAAATAGAGAAGGAGGAGGAGGGAAGTGGAAAAGAGGTGGAGGGAAGGAAGTGGAAAAGAGGTGGAGGGAAGGAAGTGGAAAAGTGGAGTTTGTGGTCCATTATGAAGCCACTTAGCCTTAATTATATCATGATTATTATTACCTGCCCCTCACCTATGCAAATGAACCCAAACTCTAACTACTACAACACCCCCCCATACACCCCTCCCCCGCCAGTCATCAGCCCCCCCCTCCACAACCCCCAGTCACAACCCCCCCCCCCCCCCAACCCCCCACACACGTCAGTCACCAACCCCCCCCCTCCCCCGCCAGTCACTTCCTTCTCTCACCCTATATGTTACTTCCTTCACCTTTTGTCACTTCATTCACCCTATATATGTCACTTCCCTCACCCTACGCCACTTCTCTCACCCTTAAAATGTCACTTCCCTCACCCTACGTCACTTCCCCCGTCGTCCGCCAACACCGATCATCTCAAACAAACAATTCGCCGCCGCCGCCGCTAATCGCCACTTCACCCTCCCCGCCACCATCCACCGCCATCTCTACCGCCGCACAGAATAACCCGCCGCCGCCGCCATCATCACCAGCGCCGCCGCCGCCGCCAAACCCACCCAAAACCCAAAACAATTCCTAGTTATATATTTACCTATCTATTTATCTATCTATCTATTTATCTATCTATCTATTTATCTATCTATCTATTTATCTATCTATCTAACTATTTACCTATCTATTCATCCATCTACCTATCTTACTTATTTATGCGTGTTTTTTTTTATTCATTTATTTATTTATTTTAATTAACAAAAAAATTACAATAAATCATTCCCTTCATAAAATTCCAGACAGTATAAATACAACCAAAGATTATTCCATTCCAAGTTGTAAAGAATTAAGTGACGATAAGGGGCAATAAAGACGAGAGAAAAAAAATAAATGACAATACTGAATAAAGAAATGTGACAGTCCTCCCATTATTACTACATCATTACACACACACACACACACACACACACACACACACACACACACACTATCATACACATCAGGACATGCCACAACTGAATGGCAGCGGCTATCAATAAAAAAAATGTGTACTAGATAAAAAAACAAAATTTGCTTCTAACACTAGAGCCCACGACAAAAAAAAATAACAACGACAACAATAAAATCAACAAACCCACAACCAACACCAATAACAACAACAATAATAATAATAATAAAAAAAAAAATACCGAACACAAACTTCATAAAAAAAAAAAATCATATCACGAGACAGTAAATAAAATATATATTATCACCACCGACACGACGACATCCCGAAAAAAAAAACAATCGATAAAAAAAGATCCCGAAAAAAAAACAATCAATAAAAAAAGATCCCGAAAAAAAAGACAATCAATAAAAAAGATCCCGAAAAAAAAACAATCAATAAAAAAAGATCCCGAAAAAAACACACATCAACAATCAATATAAAAAAAATATAAGGTGTGACAATAGACAGTAGCTATAGGGTATAATGGTCCGCTAAACCCGAGCGATGTGGTTATCTCATCAGGCTGGCCAAGGGTACACAAAGACCTCAATGGCTCCTGTACACTGTGGCCTTCCTAATGTCCTGATGATCAGTATTGGCTATTGGAACGTCAGTCAGTCAGTCAGTTAGTTAGTGGGTTGGTTGGTTGGTTGGCTAGTCGGTTGGTTGGTTGGTTGGTTGGTTGGTTGGCTGGCTGGTTGGTTGGCTAGTCGGTTGGTTGGTTGGTTGGTTGGTTGGTTGGCTGGCTGGCTGGTTGGTTGGTTGGTTGGTTAGTTGGTTGGTTAGTTGGTTAGTCAGTCTTTCTGTATCTCACTCACTCTCTCTCTATCTGTATTATTATTATATTATTATTATTATTGTTATTATTATTCTCTCTCTCTCTTATCCGGTGGTGGCCCCTTCCTTGCTCACATTATCCTAGTATTTGCTCTTACCCCAACGTACTAAAGCTCTTATCCCGATGGTCCGACCCCTTACGCACTCGATTCTATTATAGGCTCCTGATTAAACCAACTCCCTACCTGACCTTATACCTTATCCTATCCCATCCTTGCTCACTCCTACCCTACCCCTTTCTTGTTTGCTTGCTCTCACGATCTATTCTATAGGCTCTTCCCCCGACCCGACTCTATCCAGGCTTACTTATTCGATCTTAGTAAGCTCTTAAACCAACCTCCTAGCCGACCCTATCCCTTGTTCATTCGAGCTTAGTAGGGTCTTAAACCAATCCCCTAGCCGACCCTATCCCGTACTCACTCGAACTTAGTAAGCTCTTAAACCAACCCCACACCCTAACCCTTGTTCACACGATTCTTGCTCTTCCCTCAACAATAAATGTACAGGATCATATAATTTTTCTCACTCGACCCTGACTCCTTCCTAAACTGCATATCAACCCTCCTGGAGAAATTATGCCACACACACACACACACACACACACACACACACACATCTTTTCTCACTCCATCCTGCATCGCCCATTCATAAACAATAATTTTACACCCAAGAAAAAAAATATTACTGTACTCAAATAATATATGTACTGTACTTACCCTTTCCACTCAGCCTTTGGTTTTCGTCCGACCCTCGTTGTCACTTCCACCTTCTAAAAAAAAAAAAAAAAAAAAAAAAAAAACATGAATATTAGTTACTTTAGTGTGTGTCAAGAATATCAACAACTAAATATTTATTGTATGTGTCTATTTTTTTTTTTTTTTTATGTCATGATTATGGTGTTCAGACTAAAATATATATATAATTTATATGTATATCTTTCACACTAGATAATGCCGTAAGGTATATGATAGGTTAGTGCGGTGTTGATAAATCTAGAGTAACTGATTCCCTCAAACTATTCCAAACAACAGGACATCATTATCATTGTTAATCTGATTCTGTTTCCTGGGGCATATTTTGGAGGAATCAAGGCACTTCAATATACGAGAAAAAAAAATGTAATGTATTGTACAGTATTACCCTCTTAATACTAATGTAATAATTATAACCTCACCTTTCTCGACCACTGCAGAGAACACGTGACCGAAGCTGCACAATTCACTATTTTCCTGTATACTTTAAATTTTTTTTTTCCTGTATATATATATAATTTTTTTTTATTTTTTATTTTCATTATATTCACTCTTTTAATACACACGACAAAAATCACTACAACTCATCCCAGTCTTTAACAATTTTCTATCCAAACCACAAAAGACGCATCACATCAATTAATTAATTACGAAACTCGTGGGGGAGATTGATTATTTGATTGATATATATTAGACGCCACAACAGCGAGACGTGAAGCAGCAAACAGGAAGGAAATACGAACAACACCGTGGGGAAGATAATGACGTACTCAGATATATGGAGTACTGTATGTATGTATGTATGTATGTATGGGATGCTATTTCGGTAACTACCACTATCCCACAACATCATGGCGGCGTCTGTATGTATGTATGTATGTATGTATGTATAACCTCTCATTGAATAACCTCTCGTTGAATCCCAAACTACGAATGGGAATAAAATTATTACCACACTATTATATAAATTTTTTCCTCATCCTTTGTTATTTCACTATCACTCTATACTCACATACGTACTGTATATTACTTTTCAACGTATGATGGTTAAGATATATATTACGTAAGATATGAAAGATAAAATTGGTGATATACGCTAACATAATAATAATAATAATAATAATAATAATAATAATCAAAATATCACCGCTATGCAGACCAGACACACACAAACACACAGCTTACAACACGAGGGACAAGTAACAAATGCTTCCTTTTTCTCTCCTCGTTGTCCTTCTCACTTCCCCTCCTCCCTCCCCCTACTGAGGTTCCTACTGTATAGAAGGAAGGGAAACTCTACCTTGCCGGTGGAGACGCAATGCTTGCCATAAACTTACAGACAACACACACACACACACACACACACATACAAACACACATAATATTATACACAACACTTACCTCTTACATTCCCTTAATTAATTACTATATTTTTTAAATCGATAGACATGAAGCCCAACTAACTAACTAAAGTATGATTTGTGTTGTATTTTGTCAACAGGGCAATAGATGGCTCTGTTCTATCATTTGCGTCGCGTGTATATGAGAGAGAATTTTATTATAATTTTACTACTAATATAGGATGCTATTTAATAATAGTAACCTTAACATAATTTTGCATAACAGTACCGAAGAATCTAAGAATAAAAATACGATATAAATAGTTAAATAGTTAAAATATAATGTTAAATGGTGATACGTTTAATATAATGCAAACCAACAGTATAAATATATAATGTATAGGTAGTAAACGTGTACAAGGAAAGGTATACAGTATTGGTGGAATAGGAAAGTATTGGCCACTGTATATAATTTTTTTATATTCATACAATCCAAAATTTGTATCCGGGTCTTGTTGTTGATGTTTCCAATTATTTGACATAGTAGTGAACTCATTACAACGCTTATCCTGCTTCATATTGGCTTCAGTTCGCCTAATACTCGATCAGATTATCAGGCTATTCGAAGCAAACCTAAATGCATAATAATTATTTTGGATTGCGAGTGTCCTGTATGTCTGTAACGAGAAATATATATGAGGCAGACAGAACGTATGTGAACAAATGTAGCCAGAACGATGAAAGAAGAAAAAAAAATAAAAAGTATACCATAATTTGTGGTAGCAAGATCGAGGTAGGGAGCTGGTGGTTTGTGAGTCGATACTTTCAAAGTTTCGGATCACTCAATATACTTTCCCAGCTCCTCCTCCTCCTCCTCTCCCTCCCCCCCCCCCATGTTGCCTGTAGATGTATGTGCCACAGTGTTGCCACGTTTTGACTATGGCAATACTGATGAATGGTAAAATCTAGTCTTCTTTTTCTCTTTTCCTCCTTACCTCTCTCTCTCTCTCTCTCTCGTATTCAATGGTAATATCTAGTCTTGTTCTCTCTCTCTCTCTCTCTCTCTCTCTCTCTCTCTTGTATTTGTATTGTGGGTGAGGTTGGCACAGGTGAGGGCTGCCCAAGAACCCATTCCAACAGCAAAAAGTATGGTAAACACCTAATGGGTCCAGGGGCAAAGAGAGAGAGAGAGAGAGAGAGAGAGAGAGAGAGAGAGAGAGAAAATGACTAGATGTTACCATTCAAATAGAGAGAGAGAGAGAGTACAAACATACAGAGAGAGAAAGAGAGAGAGAAAACAGAGAGAGAGAGAGAGAGAGAGAGAGAGAGAGAGAGAGAGAGAGAGAGAGAGAGAACACACACAGAGAGAGGGAGAGAACACACACACAGAAGAGAGAGAGAGAGAGAGAGAGAGAGAGAGGTATAAAGCCACCACGACGCTACGCCAGAGTGACCCAGACCAAACACAGCCCCGTCACACCCACACGCCCACGCTATACACTCCCTCACTCACCCACACTCACACAAGCACGCGTTCCCCACACCACACCCTCATTACAACACTTTATATACTTACCTTGTATGTGTGTGTGTGTGTGTGTGTGTGTGTGTGTGTACTTTTCCCCAAGGTGGTGATCTAAATTCGTAGTTGTGGTCCATATAGTAGAGTTTGTTATGATTGATTTAGGGACCCTGTGATGTAGTAGTCGGAAAATTGGAGGTAAATGAGTGCTTCAAAATATTGCCATGAAACACCACCTATATATTATATGGCACGAGCTTGTTTCGTGGCTTAGTCAGGAGGAATCAGAAGTATTGCTATTGGTAACAAACAGCCGTCATGCAAAATTTGTATTCAATTCTTGTAGAAGTTTCGAATCGTTTGACACTTAACTGAGTAATTGCCAACTTTTACTCATTTCCTTTTTATTTTTATTTTTTTAACTTGAAACTCGACTTTTAGTGATTCAAAATAAGCCTGGATACATATTTTACATCTTGACATCTCGACTATACTTTGTAGTGTCTTGATTATTCCAAAGTATATCAGGAAACAGATCTGGAGGAGTAAAAATAATGGTTGCGTGTTTGTTGTTTGGATTAGAGTGGAGGAATCGTTTGCCCCAGATTTACGAATACTACGAACCGTGTGTGAGTCGTGGAATAGAAGCTGTGATTGTTCTCTGTATGTAAGTAGGAATGAGGGAAAGGGATGCGTTTTAATACCAGAGTGAGGTGAGAAAGCATCAAATGAGACGAGGAGGTATTCAATGATATGAGGGAATTCGATGAGGTGAGAGGACATTCAGTGAGGTGAGGAGGTATGAAATGAGGTGAGGGAGCATGAAATTAAGTGAGGGGCAATTGGTGAGGTGAAGGGACAATTGGTGAGGTGAAAGGGGGGCTTTTGGACATGCGAGGGGGGCAGGTTCCTCAGGTAAAGGTAAGGAAAGTGGACAGGTGAGGTCAGGGAGTGAGGTGAGGTCGTGACAGTCGTTAATGTGGCACCATTAATCATCAAAGAGGAAAAGGAAAAGGGAAGGATGTTGGTGGTATCTTTTCCTCACTCACTCCTTCACACTTTCCTCTCCTCCATAATATATATCTTCCCCTCTCTATTCCATCCTTTCCCTTTTCCCCTCTTTTTTTTCATTTTGGTTCCATCACCTTATCACCTTTCATTCTTCACCTCTCCATGCATCACTCCACCACCACCTCCTTGACCATGCTCCCCCCTCCCTCTCTCCTTCAGTTCCTCCATCTGTCTGCTCCATCACTCCACCACCTCCTTGACCTACCTCCCCCCTTTCTCTCTCCTTCAGTTCCTCCATCTGTCTGCTCCATCACTCCACCACCACCTCCTTGACCTACCTCCCCCCTTTCTCTCTCCTTCAGTTCCTCCATCTGTCTGCTCCATCACTCCACCACCACCTCCTTGACCTACCTCCCCCCTTTCTCTCTCCTTCAGTTCCTCCATCTGTCTGCTCCATCACCCTGCACCCTTCAAACCCTCCATCAGGCGACAGGTCAGCCAGAAGCCCAACACACATACATCACTTTGCAAATACGTAGTGGGTTCGTCACAGTCAAAACACACAGGCTAATTGTCTCCTGAGGATGATTAACGATGGCCCTGTGGTCTTTGTCGCTTTGGGGTCACTGATGAGGAGGGAGAGGAAACGAGAAGTGGGAAAAGGAAAGAGAAGGGAAGGGGGAGGGACAAGGAAACAGAAGGGAGGGGGGCAGGAGAAGGAAAGAGAAGGGAAGGGGGAGGGACAAGGAAAGAGAAGGGAGGGGGGCAGGAGAAGGAAAGAAAAGGGAAGGGGTGGGACGAGGAAACAGAAGGGAGGGGGGTGGGACGAGGAAAGAGAAGGGAGGGGGGCGGGACAAGGAAAGAGAAGGGAGGAGGGCGACGAGAAATGGGACAGGGGAAGATGGCAACGAGAAGTGGAAGAGGTGGAAGGGACGGGAGGGGGCAAGATAATGGGGTGGGGCGATCAAGGCGTAAGGGAAGTGTAGGAGTAAACATAGATAAAATAGAGAGAGAGAGAGAGAGAGAGAGAGAGAGAGAGAGAGAGAGATAAAAGAGGTGAGTGAACAGATGAGGTGAGGGTGAGAAGTGATGGATATTGAATGAGAGAGAGAGAGAGAGAGAGAGAGAGAGAGAGAGAGAGAGAGAGAGAGAGAGAGAGAGAGAGAGAGAGAGAGAGTGTGTGTGTGTGTGTATGTGTGTGTGTGTGTGTGTAAATTTATTGACATTGGGACAGGAGAAGCTTAAAGGATGATTATGATGATAAGATGAAGCCATAGGGTGTGGGGTGGGGGGGGGGGTAGGGGGGGAAGGGGGCGATGATCAAGT
>JAWZYT010006742.1:22500-25000 GCA_034508575.1 Petrolisthes manimaculis
CCATTATTTTTGTTCATCTGGTCCTGTTTCTTGGCATGCTTTGGAGGAATCAAGGCGCTCCATTGTATTTAAAAAAAAAAAGTTAATTAGCCTCTAAACTCCGAAAGGTTACATTCTCTTCCAACCCCAACGACATGAATACAGACAGAGCTCCTTCACTCACTTACTTACTTACTATACAATTCTTTCTTCCTCACTCCACCTCTTCCACACTCCACCCAGTATAGCCTCCACCCAGTACACCTTCCATCCCTTCCTTTCTCCACCCTGCACCCAGCCTCCACCTGCACCCAGCAACGAACCCAATCACCTACCTACCTACCTACCTACCCACCCACTTACCCACCCACCTACCTACCTACCCACCCACTTACCCACCTACCTACCTACCTACCTACCCACCTACCTCCCTGATGCTCCTCCATATCCCACACCACCATCACCATCACCATATCTAAATACATCTTCACTCCGCCCATCTCGTTTCACCACCACTCGTTCACGTTCAGTTGTTGTTGTTTTTTTTACAACATATATCCTTTTATACATAGTTATAAATTTAGAGCACATTTTCCTACATCCTCGTATACTCAGTCATAAATTTACAACACATTTTCCTACATCCTCTTATGTTCAGATTTAAGTTTACAGCAGATAATTTTCCATTCCTCGTATTTAGTTTCAAGTTACAACACAAGCTTTTCACTTCTCCTTCCTCTCAGTAACAAACATATATAGAATACGCATAGAGAGAGAGAGAGAGAGAGAGAGAGAGAGAGAGAGAGAGAGAGAGAGAGAGAGAGAGAGAGAGAGAGAGAGAGAGAGAGAGATGGTGTGTGTGTGTGTGTGTGTGTGTGTGTGTGTGTGGTGGCAACAGGAAAGTGTGTGACGGTTGAAAAGGCTTAAAAATACTTAATACTTGTTATGTAAAAGAGTGAGGGTGAAGATAACAGACAACTTAAGGTGATGAGAAAGGTGCATTGGTAGAGAGAAGGTGCATGAGGAGGAAGTTTGGTAGTGAAGACGATAAAGATATACAGCAGAAGGTTGATTGTTAAGAATGGTATATATATAGGGTCTCAGAGGAGGGGTTTTGGTATAGAGGTTGGTGGTAGAAGTAATGAGGAAGTTTGACTAAAGGATGAGTGTTGGTGGTAGTATATAGGTAATGAGGGAGGCATATGATAGACTATAAGGATGAGGGTAGTAGTGGTGGTACAGAGAGGATGAGGGAGATGGATGAGGGAGATGGGTGAGGGAAGTGGTTGAGAGAAAGGAAGTTACAGTATTATATGGTTGTAGCAGTTAGGTGATGGGTGGTAGTAGTGGTAAATAAGTGGGTGGGTAGGTGGTGAAGGTGGTGGTGGTGGTGGTGGTGGTGGTGGAAACAGTGAGGTGAGTGATTGGAATAGGTGGGTGAAGGTGGGTGGTAGTAGATGGATGTTGGGATAGGTGATAGTGGGAGGTGGGTGATGAATTGGTAAGTAGGTGGCAGCAGTGTAGGTGGGTGACAGGGTAGGTAGGTAGGTAGGTAGGTAGGTGGCGATGGGGTATGTAGGTAGGTGAAGGGGTTGGTGGGTGAGTAGTTAGGTGGCGACGGGGTATACGGGTGACTGAACAGGGTAGGTAGGTGGCAGGGAATAGGTAGGTAGGTAGCGACAGGGTAGATGGGTGACGGGATAGGTTGGTAGGTGAGTGGGTGACGGAGTAGGCAGGTGGGTGGCGGGGTCGGTAGGTGAGTGGGTGGGTGGGTGGCGGCGGGGGTGAGCGGACCAAAGCTTCGCCATGTTAGCTAAGGACAAACAGTGCTGGGTAATTACGGACGAGGGAGCACCCGCCCTGCTGCCCACCCATGTTGACACTACCCTACCTACCCCTACCCCTACCCCTGCCCATGTCCCTACCCCTGCCACTGTCTCTGTCTCTGCCCCTGTCTCTGTCTCTGCCCCTGCCCCTTCCTGTGCCCATGCTCTTGTCCCTGTTCATGCCCTTGTCACTGGCTAATATCCCTGCCCCTTTCTCTGCTCCTTCCTATGCCCATACCCTTGCCCCTGTTCATGCCCCTGCCCCTTTTCATGTCCATGCCCTTACCCATGTTCATGCCCTTGTTCCTGGTCAATGTCCGTGCCCATGTGAAAAGATGCAAGGAAGGAGGAAAAGGGAGATAAGTGGTATAGCATGGAGGAGGGAAGAGAAGTGACATGTGGCAGAGAAGTGAGAGGCAAGTTATATTGGTAGTTGTATGGATAGGGAGGGATGGAGTGAAGGAAATAGTTGTAAGTATGGTGTTAGAGGGAAGGAAGCAGTAGGGAAAGGTGGAGGGGGACGTGGGAGGACAGTGAAGGGGGTGAGAAAGGAAGGGGTCATCTGGTATTCTAAGAACTGACCTTGCTTCCGTCCGCCTTGTTTCATGTTCCCCTCGCCTCGCCTCTCCTCTCCTCCCCTCTCCTCCTCTCTCTCCTCATCTCACCTCTCCTCCTCTCTCTCCTCATCTCCCCTC
>JAWZYT010006742.1:27500-30000 GCA_034508575.1 Petrolisthes manimaculis
TCCCCATTCTCTTGTTCCTTCTCCTCTTCATTTTCTTCATTCTCTTTACTACTTCTTCCTCTTCACTTATTTTTCTTCCCCATTCTTCTTTTCCTCTTCCTCCTCATTTTATTTTTTTTCCAAATACGAGTTCTTTCTTCCTCCCCTCTCCTTCCTCCTCCTTCCTTCGTTTCTTCCTTTTTTTTACTCCTCCTTCTTCCTTCTTTTCTTCTCATTTTCCTCCTACTCTATATCTAATAATTATCAACCCTCTTCTGTATTTACCATTTTCCCCATTAATTATTTTCTTCACCCCCATTTCCCCCTAATTCCTCACTTCCCTTCCTGCTCTTCAATATACTAATTAATATTTTCTCTACTTCCTTTCATATCCATTAATCAAAGGAAAAAATAAACTCATTTCTTTATCTACTAAAAACTATATAGACGAGGTTGACATAATTATACATAAGTAAATCCAACATTATCATAAATTAATATATTTCACTTTTAAACATATAAAATCTCGCTAACACTTATGTACACTTGTCAATTATTATTATATATTTTAATCTTATTGTTATTGTTGTTGTTGTTGTTGCTGGGGGATTTATTGTTTATGTTTTTGTTGTTGTTGTGGTGGTGTTTATTGTTCGTGCTGTTGTTGTTGTTGTTGTTGTTGCTGCTGTTTTTATTTTGAGGTTGATGTTGTTGTTAATTTGTTGTGGCTACTGTGATTGTTATTTTTGTTGTTGTTATTGTTTTTGTTATTATTGTTGTTGTTTTTGTTGATTTTGTTATTGATTTGGTTGTGGTGGTGGTTTTATTGATGTTGTTTTTGTTATTACTTTGGTTGTGGTGGTTTTTATTATTGTTGTTGTTGTTGTTGTTGTTGTTGTAATGGAATGTTTAAAATACCTGAACTTTCATCTTGGTGTTGTATTTTTGTTATGTTTTTGTTTATCACTCTCTAAATTCTAATTTCCCATTTTTGTTATTTCTCTCTCTCTCTCTCTCTCTCTCTCTCTCTCTCTCTCTCTCTCTCTCTCTCTCTCTCCGCTTTTACCCTCTACTTTTTCTACTTTCATTACTTCCATTTACGCCAAGACTCTTTCTCTCTCTCTCTCTCTCTCTCTCTCTCTCTCTCTCTCTCTCAGCCAGTAATAGCACTCTCTCAAAAACTCGACCCAACTTCCCTCCCTCCCTGTCCCTCCCTCCCATCCATCCCTCTCTCTCCCCCATCTGTCTCTCCATCCCTTCCTTCCTTCCCTCTCCCTCTCTCTCCCTATCCATCCCTCTCTCTCCCCCATTTGTCTCTCCATCCCTTCCTTCCCTCCCTCCCCTCTCTCTCCCTCTCCCTCTCTCTCCCTCTCTCCCTTTCTTCCCTCCCTTCCAGTTTTTTCTCCTGCCTCTAAGTTAAATTCCTTGTACCGACCTGATCCGACCGACTCTGGACCCCGACCTGCCTCCCTCCCTCCCTTCCCGACCAGCCAAACCCATCCCCGACCAACCCTACCCTTCGCCGACCAACACCATCTCTCCGTATCCGACCTACCGAACATTTCCCCGACTCTATAATACCGAAACATCGCCTCCCCCCGACCGACTACCTACCACTATCCATTCACTACCTTCCCGACCAACTACCACTAAAGAGAGACAGAAAGACAGACAGACACATAGACATACAGACACATAGACAGACAGAGAGAGACAAACATACATACAGAGAGACAGATAGACAGACACAGACAGCAGCTTTTAATAATATCTTGTCGTAACAATTGTCAACATCTGTCAGACATGTAGTAACGAATGGTAACGTCACATAACACCATTTTGTAGTCACGTAGTAGTCAGGTCTATTAGTCATTTAGTAAAGTATAAGTTAGTGGTCATGTAGTAAGCCAGTAAGATATAGTAGTAGTTATGTAGTAAGGTTTAGTAGTCATTTAATAGTCAGGTCTAGTAGTCATGTAGTAGTAAAGTAGTCATGTAGTAGTGAGGTCTAGTAGTCATGTTAGTCAGGTCTCGAAGCCAGACAAGGTGAGGTATAACATGAATTCTGTACACCGGTGCACATTACTGCTAGCTATCTTCAACCTATAATTCCCTACCTCGTGATGACAGGCTGCTCCAACCTTCCCCTTCCTCCCTCCATGGAGTACCCTTCCCTCCTCCCTCCCCCCCTTCCCTCCCTTCCCTCCTCCCTCCCTCCAGTCCTCCCTTCCCTCCTCCCTCCAGTTCTCCCTTCCCTTCTTCCTCCAGCCCTCCCTTCCCTCCACCCTTCAGTCCTCTCTCCAGTCCTTTCTCCAGTCCTCCCTTCCCTACTGCCTCCATTCCTCCCTTCTCTCCAGTCCTCCCTTCCATCTTTTCTTTCCTCTTTCCTCCCGCTCCCTTCCCTTTTTCGTCCTGTTCTCTCTTCCTCCTTCCTTCCCCTATTCCTCCCTCCCATCCCTTCCTTCCCCTGTCATCTTCGTTCCCTTCTTTCTCTTTCCTTTCCCTTTCCTCCTTCCTCGCT
>JAWZYT010006742.1:35000-36108 GCA_034508575.1 Petrolisthes manimaculis
CTTCCCTTAATTCAATTCCCCTTTATACTCCTTCCTTACAAGCGAGAAATATCATGTAAGTAATAAAACTCACAATGGTATACATGGTAGACGAAATATCATCTTAAACTCCTTGAAGTGGAGTCAAGATACTAAAGGAGTCAACGAGGCTAAATTAATGTTGAAAGACCTTCATTGCCTTGCTGACTGGTTCTCTCACACCTTCCTTTCCTTCCTTACTTCCTATATTATAAACCTCTCCCTCCATGCATGCTTCTTCGTATTATCTATCTTAATCATATTCTTCACTCCTTTTCAGCCCCAGTTTCTGCCGCTTGAACCAATATTGCAGAGACCAACAGCTATAGAGAGTTGGGGATTATTTTTCATTTCATTGGAAGTTGTTGAAGGACTATTGTGCCGTGACTGTACTTTCTTCACCCTTATTTACAAAGTTCTATCCTTACGTCACTAGGAGTAGGAGGAGGAGTAGGAGTAGAGGAGTAGGAGAAGGAGTGTAAGGAGTAGGAGTAGGAGTAAGAGGAGTAGGAGGAGGAGGAGTGTATGGTTTCTGCGTGGTGTCAATCCCCGGAGTGTCGCAGTGGGGTGACAGGCTGAGTGAAGGATGAGGAGGGGGAGAGAGGACGAGAGAGGAGGAAGAAGAGAGAAAGATGGTGGGAGGGAAGGAGCTAGGGGAAAAATAGTGGGAGCGAGAAAGAGAGGGAGGTAGGAGGAAGAGGAGGAGGAAAAGGCACAGTCAGAGAGAGAGGGGGGGGGGGAGGAAAAGGGAAGAAAGAGAGAGAGAGAGAGATACAGGAACATTCAGACATGAAGACAGAAAGAGATAGAGATATATGAATACAAGAAGAGAGAGAGAGAGAGAGAGAGAGAGAGAGAGAGAGAGAGAGAGAGAGAGAGAGAGAGAGAGAGAGAGCTATAGGAACATTCAGACAGGAAGACAGAAAGAGATATATATGAATACAAGAACATAAAGACACACAGACAGACACACAGATGAAGACACTTGGCCATAAAGACAGACAGACAGATGCAGACAGAGACAGACCTCCAGACAGACCTTGATACACACACACATACACACACATGCAGACGTATGCACATTCGAGGT
>JAWZYT010006743.1:0-7500 GCA_034508575.1 Petrolisthes manimaculis
CGAGTCCTTCAAACATTGCTACGAAACACTATCTATATTATAAGGAGTTTATTTCGTGGCATTGTCAGGAGGAGTCAGAAGCCATCAACCAGGTTCCATACACGAGAGAGAGAGAGAGAGAGAGAGAGAGAGAGAGAGAGAGAGAGAGAGAGAGAGAGAGAGAGAGAGTAAAGGAGGTAAGGGGGTGTGGGAATAGGGAGACAGGCTTGGTTTTTTTTTGGGGGGTGCAGGAGTAGGGGGACAAGCTTAAGGGGGGGTTTGGGGGGTGCAGGAATAGAGGGACATGCTTTCTACCCACCCCAAGTCTGTCCCCCTATTCCCGCACCCCACAGCCCCCCCCCACCACAATGGGGAAGGGGGGGGGACTAAATAATGGGGGGGGTGGGGTTGGAAAAGAGTAATGGGAAGGGGGGAACTAAATAGGTGGATTGGGGATGGGGGTGTAAAAAAAATAAATAGGTCTTTGTTTGTTTGTTTAATAGGGGACAAATAGGTGAGGGGGGGAGGAGGGGGGGAAGGGGGTGCTGAACTAGACCCCCCTCCTCCTCCCCTCCCCCCCCCTCCCCCCCCCCTAATATCGAAGGGACCGGAAGCCTGCTGAAGATATCGGGACCCGCCCATAACACACACACACACACACACACACACACACATACTTCGGCCTCCTGTCCTTCTGTCCCTCACACACACACACACACACACACACACACGGAACAACCCTGGACAGTAAAAACAATGACTCCAGATAAAATATCAAAATTAGGAAATTAGATTTTATATATATATATATATATATATATATATATATATATATATATATATATATATATATATATATATATATATATATATATATATATATATATATATATATATATATATAATGTATATATATATATATATTTATTTATTTATTACTTATATGCAGTATATACATACGTAACATATATATACATAGCTTAATTAAATATATATATATATATAAATTTATCTTGCCTATATTATGTAATTGTAGAAGATAGGAAGGTGAGTTATGAGATTAGTGAAGGTGGAATCTTAACCCCCTTGGTGGTGGTAGTGATGATGATGATGATGGTGATGATGGTGGTGGTGGTGATGATGATGATGGCTTCCTGTCTCATCTCACATACAACAGGTGGCATTGGCTGTACGGTTAATTGTCTAGACGAGATAATAGTAAAAATAATATAGGCACGTGTGTATATGAGAGAGTGATGGTGTGAGGTATTCCATGGAGCTATACTATACTATACAAAAATACTATATACTATACAAAAATACTGTACTATATACTATACAAAAATACTATTATACCTTCTTGAAGATTGAAGTTGGAGTTGATGGAATAGGAGACATGGAATAGGAGACAAGAGACAAGAGGAGACATGGAGTAGGAGACACGAGAAAGAGACAGGAGAGTTAAAGAGGAGATAGACTAGTAGACAAACAGATGGAATAGGAGACATGGAGTAAGAGAAAGGAGGAGATGGAGTAGGAGACATGGAATAGGAGTAGGAGACAATAGGAGATGGACTACGAGACATGGAGTAGGAGACAAGAGACAGTAGGAGATGGACTAGGAGACATGTAATAGAAGACAGGAGACAGTAGGAGATGGACTAGGAGACATGTAATAGGAGACAGGAGACAGTAGGAGATGGACTAGGAGACATTGAGATGGAGACACAGAGGGCTGGTTGGTCGGGTTTATCTCTAGTACTGTTGCACTTGATGTCCAACTTGTCACTCACTCACTCACTCACTCACTCGTACGTGCACTCTCTCACACACACACTCACTCACTCAATGAACACGTCACTCACTCAATGAACACGTACTCACTCACTCACTCATACATATGTAAGTACGTACACTACTCTCACTTATTCACTCATTCATTCACTCACTTCCTGGAATAATAATAATAATAATAATAATAATAATAATAATAATAATAATAATAATAATAATAATAATAATAATAATAATAATAATAATAATAATAATAATAATAATAATAATAATAATAATAATAATAATAATGATAATGATAATGATAATGATAATGATAATGATAATAATAATAATAATAATAATAATAATAATAATAATAATAATAATAATAATAATAATAATAATAATAATAATAATAATAATAATAATAATAATAATAATGATAATATTTATAATAATAATAATAATAATAATAATAACAATTATTATTATTATTATTGATATTGTCATTATCATTGTTATTGTTATTATTATCGGCAATAATTTTTTTTTTTGCTATTTTACTTGTATTATTTTCATGTATATGGTTGTCTATATCGTGATGTTGTTGTCATATAAGTATAATATAAAGTAAAAATTAATGTCATGAGATTAGTATTCCCTTGTTCTAATTATTATTGCAGTCAAGGCAGGCAGACAGACAGACAAAGCAGGAAGGAGGAGGCAGAAGGAGGGAGGAGGAGGGAGGGAGGCAGAGGGAGGGAGGAGGAGGGAGGAAGGAAGAGAGAGAAACAGAGCAAGGACAGAGGAGGGGAGGCAAGAGGTAGGTAGGTAGGTAGGTAAGTGGGTAGGTGGAGAGGTAGGTAGGAGGGGAGGCAAGAGGTAGGTAGGTAGGAGGGTAGGTGGAGAGGTGGGTAGGTGGAGAGGTAGGTGGAGAGGTGGGTAGGTGGAGAGGTAGGTAGGAGGGGAGGCAAGAGGTAGGTAGGTAGGTAGGGAGGTGGGTAGGTAGGTGGAGAAGTAGGTAGGTGGGTAGGTGGAGAGGTAGGAAGGTGGGTAGGTGGAGAGATTATTATGATGTGTCAATGGCAGAAGGAAGGGAAAGTGGGAGAAAGATTATGATGTTGTTAATTTTCTGAAAGGGGGAGAAAGATATTGTTAATTTTCTGAAGGGAGAGGAAGATATTTTGTTTATTTTCTGAAGGGAGAGAAAGAAGATTTTGTTAATTTTCTGAAGGGGAAGGAAGATTAAGGGGGTGCGGGAGTAGGGGGACAGGCTTAAGGGGGGAAGGTTTGGGGGGTGCGGGAGTAGGGGGAGGACAGGCTTGGGGGAGGGGGGGAGAAAGCCTGTCCCCTATTCCTGCGCCCCTCTAACCCCATCCCCAATACTGTTCCCTTACTCTCACAACCCCCCAAAAAACCCACGACCCCCTCAAAAAAAAAACAAAAAAAACGCATCCCTCTAAACCCCCTCCAATCCTGTCCCCCTATTCCTGCACTCCATTAACAAAAATAATGATGTCCTGTTGATGAGACTATTAGTAGTTTGGAGGAATCATTATCTCCAAAAATGCCTAAAATATTTAATCCTTCCCCTTAAGGACCCTGTGATCGTGTATGATAATAATTTGGAGGCTTCTGATTTCTCCTGACTATGCCACGAAACAAACAAGCTCTTTCCATATAGATGTGTGTGTGTTTCGTGGCAATATTTGAAGGACTCGTGTATCTTCAATTTTCTGACTATATTACATGGGTTTTTAAGGAGACTGTGTGTAGTTGGCAAATTGAAAGGCTTCTGATTCCTCCTTACTATGCCAGAACACAGACACCCTCAAAGGTACAGTTGGGGACACAGGAATGGGTGGTACAGCCCTGGTAGGTGATAGATACTTGTCCCATTTGAGTAACCAGTGTCTATTATCAGGTACTTTTTTTTTTTTTTTTTTTTTTATGATCCGACACTGGACATAGGCTTAATCAAGCCCGTTATCGTGGCCCAGGTCAACTGATGCTCACACACACACACACGTCACGACTTCCGAACTGGTACCCAGCCACAGAGAGAGGGAAGTGAGGGTGATTCCCAAATACTGCAGCTGTTATGGTACCAGTGAGGGTGTTTTACGACGTTCGGTGGCCTTATAGTTAGTGCCTGATACTCAAATCGGAAGAGTAAATATTCTCAGGCCCTCACCTGAGAGGATCGATCTCCCGACCTCTAGGGTCTGAGTCCAGAACACTAACCACTCGGCCACCTCCCCTGCTTTTTATTACCATCCTCAATACTGACTTCTGCCCCTGATGTCTCCTATTTGGCACTAATAAGGAACTTGATATTGGGAGAAATGGACCATCTTTCACTTGGGCTGTACCACCCATTCATGTGTCCAACTGTACACTCGTGATACCGTACGTAATTTCTGACTAGAGACGAACGGCAGGAACCACACACACACACACACTCACACACCCTGCATTCGAACTCAGCCTCTATATGTGTACTCTGGGTAGGAAAAATGAGCAATACCAGACGAATCGAAGCTTTTTTCTGCTCCTCACACTCTGGTCAGAAATTATGTATCACGAGTGTACTGCACTTATAAGGGAACAGTTTCGTGGCATACATTAGTTTGAGAGAATCATGCTCTAGAGACCTTCCAACTCACCAACCCAAGAATCTTCCTCCTTTAATTTAGCTCAAAGTGACAATGAATGTGTGTCAGACAGTGAGACAGCCTAGTGCATGGCAGAGGTTAAGAGGTCAGGGATGAAAACAAAAAATAAATTGGGTTTTGAGATAAAGGGGTCTTCTTGTGCAATGAGGTCAGTTGCAACCTTGACTATGGAGGAGGAGGAGGAGGAGGAGGGGTAGGAGGAGGAGGAGAAGGGGTAGGACGAAAGAGGAGGAGGAGGAGACTATAGCTGAGGTGATGACTGAGAGACGAGGATAGTGTCATCAGTAGCAGTGCAGTGGTCAGTCAGTACGCTACCACATCCAGCCAGCCAGCCAGCCTTAACTCACTCACTCACTGTAGTAGTTTGACTCGCGTACTTAGCAATTCATCATCTTTTTCTTCTTCGACTGCAGCGGTTTGTGCCGAGAGAGAGAGAGATAGAAAAAACAGAAAGACATATATATTTTCTGGTTAGAGAGACCGAGTTGGTGTTTTGCTAAGAGACATCTGAAAGTCCAAGTCGTTTCAAAGAAAAACATTTTAGTTAGTTAGTTAAGAACTGACCATTCATAGACACTTATTATTGAATTGGTCCAACACAAAGAAAATACATACACAGACTACATAAGAGAGAGAGTGTGTGTGTATTTAGGCTGAGGCCACGAGGGGATACATACAACTCACCAGAACATGAGTTGGAATTATTAGGGTTTGGTGCTGACGAGTAATTTACCAAGATGGCGACGTCCAGGCTGGCGTCGTCCCCCCCAGGGTTGAAGGAGGTGTTGTTGTTGTCGCTGCTGGTGATGGTGACATGGTTGGCGACTATGGGTGAGGCTGGTGTGTCCAAGACCTACCTCAGAAACAACAACCTCAGGCTACAAGACCAGTGAGTATACAGTTGGAAATATTGTTTATTTAGACTATGGACTGTATGCAAGACGGTGTTGACGATGGTGTGTTATGTACATCCATGGCTGAAAGTGCTGGATCAGGGTCTAAGGAGTGTTGGAAAGCAACTGAACAGACTTCGACAAAATGAGTCTTCTAAACTTCTCTCAACGTTGAGAATGGTTTGGAAAATTCACTTGTTCGAACTCTGTTCAGTTGCTCTCCAACACTCCTTGGACCCTGATCCAACACTATCACCCATGGCTGTACCGGTACGATGACTGTTGTTTGTGTGTTGTAGAGTCGTCGTATCGGTGTTCTGATCCGAGACACACATTGCATTTTGACCAAACCAGCCTGCCATCCCTCCTGCACTCCTCCCAATTCACTTCATCAGTTGGTAGAGATTCCTAGGCTGCCTCAGATCAAGACAAAATATATATTGTATCCTGCCAGTGCCGGTATTCACAAAACATCTTATAAGAGTTTTGACCTGTTTGTTGTATGTTTGTATTACTGACCTCACCATAGAGTTTCATAGAGGGTTATATCGAAGCAGTGAATGGTGGTTTTGGTATTCTATTTGTATGAAGCAGTGTACAGCCATGGCTGATAGTGCTTGACCAGGGTCCAAGAACAGAGTTCAGGGAACTGAACAGAGTTCGAAAAAGTGAGTCTTCTGAATGTCTCTCAACGTTGAGCATAATTCACTTTTTCGAACTCTGTTCAGTTGCTCACCAACACTCCATGGACCCTGGTCAAGCACTATCACCCATGGCTGTACACTCGTGATATATAATTTCTGACCAGAGTGTGAGGAGCAGAAAGCTTCGAATCGCCTGGCATTGCTCATTTCCCCACCCAGTGCACATATAGAGGCTGAGTTCGAATGCAGGGTATATGTGTGTGTGTGTGTGTTGCCTGCCGTTCGTCTCTGGTCAGGGATTATGTATCATGAGTGTACTATAGGTCCTCGCCGCCATGAATGAATGCTTACGAATAGAATTTTAAGTTAAGAATGAACTTTGCATTTTGTGAATACGGGTCCTGGACTATAATTTTGGTAGGGTTGTCGTAGTAATGCTATTAATATTAAGGGGGTAATTCACTTTTGTTACATTGGAGTGCCATGATTTCTCCAAAGTATGCCATGCAGGAAACAGGACCATATAAACAAAAATAATGGTGTTCTCTTGCTTGGAATAGTTTGGAGGAATCAGTTGCTCCAGATTTTCCAACACTGTACACTCGTGATACGTAATCCCTGACCAAAAGATGAACGGCAGGTACTGTACCACACACACACACACAAGGACCACAAGGACTCAAGGAGTGTTGGAGAGCAACTGAACAGAGTTTGAACAAATGAATTTTCCAAACCATTCTCAACGTTGAAAGAGGTTTAGAAGACTCACATTTTCGAACTCTGTTCAGTTGCTCTCCAATACTCCTTGGACCCTGATCAAGCACTATCAGCCATGGCTGTACAATACACCTATAGAGGCTGAGTTCGAATGCAGGGTATGTGTGTGTGTGTGTGTGTGTGTGTGTGGTGCCTGCCGTTCGTCTCTGGTCAGGGATTACGTATCACGAGTGTACAGTAAGTATTGTTTAGTAATATGTTAGTGAATCATGACTCATTTTTTCTAGTGTCAATAAGGTGGTAATTGTTTTATGTTATCCCTCTATGTAACACCATGCACTGATTAACATGAACACTTAACATCCCATCTTGTAAAGTGCTCTATCACCTTTTTCTGGCGCTATATGACCTCGCTGTTGCGGCACCTATATATCAATCAGGCAATCAATCAATCAATCAATCAATCAATCAATCAATCTCGTAAAGTGTCGTGAATTAATTATCAGTATATAGTTTCTAGCTCAACTCCTACGCTAATCACTGGAATTTTTTATAAGCTATACAATCATCATATAAGAAGACGTATAATTATGTTCATAGAGTATTTTCATCTTAGAAATACATATACTTTCATTTGACAAAGCGAGAAAGGAAAGTCGAGGGACACCCTGTATATTATTTCAGAGGTCGTTATCACCTTTTCCTACACCGTTTCTTATATATACAGTTGGGGACACATGAATGGGTGGTACAGCCCTGGGAGGTGATAGATACTTGTCCCATTTGAGTAACCATTGTGTGTCTATTATCAGGTAC
>JAWZYT010006743.1:12500-15000 GCA_034508575.1 Petrolisthes manimaculis
CTCGTGATACATCATTTCTGACCAGAGTGCATGTGAGGAACAGAAGGCTTCGAATCGCCTGGTATGGACTCATTTCATTTCCCCACCCAGTACACCTATAGAGGCTGAGTTCGAATGCTAGGTGTGTGTGTGTGTGTGTGTGTGTGGTGCCTGCCGTTCGTCTCTGGTCAGGTATTACGTATCACGAGTGTATATTCCGTCACGTCACAATGGTAACCTATATATATATATATTAATTAACTATTGCTTACTCTGCATTGCTTTGCTTTCATGCATTTCCTTCTTTCCAAAATAAGTTCTCTACTATTCTTATTCTTTCTCATTCTTACCATCCCTCTCCTCCCTTCCACATCACACTGTATACCTCTCCTCTCTCCACCCTACCACCTCTCCCCTCTCCACCCTACCATCTCTCCCATCCTCTTCCCCAAACTACCATCACCTCCTCCTCCCTTCTATCCCCAACCCTCATCACCACCACCTCCCTCTCTCACCCCTAACTCCCTCCCAAACCACCACCATTTATACCCTACCCCGCAACTCGCTCCCTCTTTCTCTCAACTTCTCTCTCTCCCTCCCACACCACAACTCCCTCCCTCTTTCTCTCAACTCCTCTCTCTCCCTCCCAAACCACAACTCCCTCCCTCTTTCTCTCAACTTCTCTCTCTCCCTCCCACACCACAACTCCCTACCTCTCTCTCTCAACTCCTCTCTCCCTCCCAAACCACACTCCCTCCCTCTTTCTCTCAACTCCTCTCTCTCCCTCCCAAACCACACTCCCTCCCTCTTTCTCTCAACTCCTCTCTCTCCCTCCCAAACCAACACTCCCTCCCTCTCTCTCTCAACTCCTCTCTCCTTCCCAAACCAACACTCCCTCCCTCTCTCTCTCAACTCCTCTCTCTCCTTCCCTCCCAAACCAACACCATCACCATCACCACCTCCTACAGACCGCCTCTGAGGGTGACCGCGCCTGAGGACCGAAATAAGGTGTTTAGTGGAGGACCCGAGGCTGAAATAGATCCGGAAGACCGCCATCACCCTGAAATCCACGACCATCACTCCAGAGACGTACCCCCACGCAAAGGAGGTCCAAGATTGTTTCCTCAGACCAAGAGAGGTGGGTTGGTTGGTTGGGTTGATTGGGTGAGTGAGTGAGTGAGTGGTTTGTGTTGTGTTGTGTTGTGGTGTGTGTGTGTGTAGGTTGACTGGGTGACTGAGTGAGTGGTTTGTGTTGTGTTGTGGTGTGTGTGTGTGGGTGGGTTGGTTGGGTGGGTGGGTGTGTAATAAGTGGTGGACCTAGGCTATTTCCTCAGACCAAGAGAGGTGGGTTGGTTTGGTGGGTTAGGTTGGGTTGTGTGGTGAGTGAGTTGGTTGGGGTGGGTGTGGGTTGAGTGAATGTGTGGGTTGGGTTGAGTGGCTGTGTGTGTGGGTGGGTTGGGTTGTGGTGGGTGTGGGTTGGTTGAGGGTGGGTGGGTTTGTTGAGTGAGTGAGTGTGGGTTGAGTGAGTGAGTGTGTGGGTGGGTTGGGTTCACCAGTAAGCCAAATGCTTCGAAACTTCAACAACAAGACCACCTGGACACAAATATGAAACAGGATAAACGTTGATTCAATAGCGAGTCAAATGATTCGAAACTTACACAAATATAAAACAGAATAAGTGATGTAATTGATTCACCAGAAAGTCAAATGATTCAAATGATACAAATGATTCGAAACTTTCCCACTGCAGGCTGTAACTCGAAGCCGGATCCACCTGCGAATGGACGAATGGACTGTTCCTCCTATTCCGGGTGTCGTTCCATATGTTCCCGTGGGTACAACTTCCCGAGTGGTGAGAGGCGACTCTTTATGCAGTGTGAAGATGGACAGTGGGTGGTGAGTGGTGGAGCTTGGGAACAACTACCTGACTGTCAACGTGAGTATATAGTTTATTATTAAATGTTGTTGATGTTGTGTGTGTGTGTGTGTGATTATATATGGATGTGTTGTTTTGTGTGTGTGATTATATATTGTTTTTGTGTGTGTGTGTGTGATTATATATTTGCTGTTGTGTGTGTGTGTGTGTGTGTGTATGTGTATGCGTGTGATATTTGCTGTTTTTTGTGTGTGTGTGTGATTATATATTTGCTGTTGTGTGTGTGTGTGTGTGTGTGTGTGTGTGTGTGTGTGTGTGTGTGATTATATATTTGCTGTTTTGTGTGTGTGTGTGATTATATATTGCTGTTTTGTGTGTGTGTTTTTTTTTTATAGTGTGTGTTCCTTATAGTGTAATGTGTGTGTGATTATATATTGCTGTTTTGTGTGTGTGTTGTTTATAGTGTGTGTGAATATTATGAGGGTGTATGTGTGTATATATACGAGTCAAGAATGAGGGTATTAATATAGTGTTTGCAGAAGTGTGTGTGTGTGTGTGTGTGTCTCCTAACCGTGATAAATAAAGTACTGTAACATGCTTATCTTTTATTTTCTTCTCCCTCTCAACACAACACAACACAACTTA
>JAWZYT010006743.1:20000-30000 GCA_034508575.1 Petrolisthes manimaculis
ACCCAGCTCCAATAACCCCAAAACCACCAAGCCTTACAAACACCTAACCCTGATACAATACATACCTACCTATACCTAAACAGAGCCTGGTGGTGGTGGAGGTGAGTGAGGTGTTATGGAATCGTACTGGTGGTCTGTGTGGACAACGAGACGAGAGACAAGACAACGACTGGAGCCTGGCTGATGGTACACACGAAACCAGCCTCACATCCTTCCTTCAAGCTTGGCAGGCCACCACTCTAGGAGGTTTGTGTTGTTGTTGTGTGTTGTTGTTGTGTGTTGTTGTGTATTTTAAGGACCCCCTCTGTGATATAAGAAAATTGAAAGTTATTGTTGTGTGTTATTGTGTGTTGTTGTTGTGTGTTGTGTGTTGTTGTGTATTTTAAGTACCCCATGTGTGATGTAGTTAGAAAATCAATAGCCTTTCAATTTACCAACAAGAGAATTAATCACCCCTGAAGTATATATCTCCCTTAAAGAGTATATATATCTGACTTTGTTTGTTTTGCAGAGCGTTGCCTGGACCAGCCTCAGACCAGACACCCGTGTGGCCGCGTCCCCTCCCCTGCAGCTGATAACTTCTGTAACAAACTGAGGAATGATCGCAGGTTCGCCCGTTGTCGCGAGGTGAGGTTAGGTTAGGTTAGGTTAGGTTAGGTTAGGTTAGATTAGGGTTGTCGTGAGGTGAGGAGAGACTGATTGCATGATGTGTGCTATATTTAGGACTGTCATTTGTTTATATTATGAACAATATATTAATTAAGAAACTCCATCTCTCTCATTAAATACTTGTTAGTTACTTTCTATATATATATTCTTAACATATCAAGCAATTCTCTTCCTTGCCAACTCACATAATTATACACTCGCTAACGTCCTCATTCACTAATAAACCAACTATATAACTACCAACCATTCACAATCACCCACTCACTTACTCACTCTTCCCATTCACCCACCAACCTCTTATCAATCAACCGCCTAACCACTGACTACCTTTCATCCATCTAGCTAACCAACCAGCCAACTCCCTCACCCACCCACCACCAACCTCTTATCAATCAACCAACCACAACCACTACCCTTCATCCAACCAACCAACCAACCTCTTATCAATCAACCAACCACCCAACCACTATCTTTCATCCATCTAACTAACCAACCAACCAACCAACCTCTTATCAAACAACCAACCATCCTACCACTACCTTTCATCCATCTAACTAACCAACCAACCAACCAACCAACCAACCAACTCCCTCCCTCACCCACCACCAACCTCTTATCAATCAACCAACCAACCACCCAACCACTACCTTTTATCCATCTAACTAACCACCCAACCACTACCTTTTCTCTAACTAACCAACCAACCAGCTCCCTCCCTCACCCACCACCCCTCACCAACCTGAGTGTCTTCTGCATGGTGTTCTCTTCTTCAGAATGTGGATGTGGAAGCCTTCATCAACGCCTGCCGCTGGGACTACTGTGGGTGCGAGGAGCGAGAGAGGGGCAAGGGGGACACCTGCGCCTGCCACACCTTCGCCGCCTTCTTCAGAGAGTGTACCGGTCAGGGGGTCGAGGTGGCAGGAGGGTGGCGCTCAGAGGATCTTTGCCGTGAGTGATTTTGGATATTTTTTTTGTTCCAACATTTTTTTTTCCCCTTTTACGAATTTAGAAGCCTGTAATGAAGTCCGGATATTTTTTTTTTGTTCCAACATTGTTTTTTTCCCTTTGTACGAATTAGAATCCTGTATTAATTTAAGAGTTCTATAATTGGAGACTATACGCTTTCTCCTCCAGCGATGCAATGTGAGGTAGAGAATTAAGGCATACAACCCACCCTGCAATTATCCTTTCTCTCTTCCAGCGATGCAATGTGAGGTAGAGAATTTAGGTATACAATCCTTACATTTAATCCTTTCTCTCTTCCAGCGATGCAATGTGAGGTAGGCAAGGTATACAACCCCTGCATGCCGGCCATACAGTCCCGTTGTGGTCAGCCGGCGGAGAGCGAACGTCCTGAGTTCTGTGTTGAAGGCTGCGACTGTCCCTCTGGCCTGGTCCTCCTCCACGGTGAAACTTGTATACCGACTACCGACTGTCCCTGTACTTACCGAGACAAGGAGTACCAACCTGGAGCCACCATACCCAACGATTGTAACTCATGGTAGGTTATACAATGTTTGTTATTATTTTATTTAGTTACGGTTATAGTTAGTTAGTTGGATAGTTGGTTAGTTGGTTAGTTGGTTAGTTAGTTAGATGGTTAGTTAGTTAGATGGTTAATTGATTAGTTGGTCAGTTAGTTAGTTGGATAGTTAGTTAGTTGGATAGTTAGATAGTTGGATAGTTGGATAGTTGGTTTGTTGGATAGTTGGTCAGTAAATTTCTTATTTAGAGAGGTAGGTAGGTAAGTCATTTGCTAGTTCTTCATATTTGTTGTGTGTTTCCATCAAGGTTATTATCAATAGTGACCCCTTACACGGATCATAATAATGTGATCGATGGTGTCGGAAATATAAAAGAAAACCTCATTTTTTTTTACCGTAAGACAACACTAGCAAAAAAAAAAAAAAAAAAACTACCTATATACTACCTCTTGCACTGTATATATATGTATCTTCCTATACCAAAATTATAGTTTTATTTAGCACTGTAGACACCCACATACACACACACTACAGTACAGTACAGTGCTGGTCAAGGAATTATGCCGCCGACTTATCTGGGGTGCAGTACAAACACAATTTAACACATACCACATTACAAGCCCTAGTTCTATTGTGGTAGCTACTAAATAAACGCGACTTATTGAAATTAGACTACTACTAATAGCTAATAGGTTTGGGCGCGTTAATCGTATGTCCGGCAGTGATGTGTGACTGGTGGGTGTCCTTGAAGGAGAGGAAAAAAAAAGTTTCCCATTCTCAGTTGCCTGAGGGATTTACGAGGGGAATGTACTCTTCTCGCTCCGCTGAATTGTCACTCGTTCTTGTCCCCAAATTAGTGCAGTTTCTGGCCCGAATGATCATTATGGGGAAGAAAAAGGACTTGACATGTGACCAGATATCAAGTATAGTGTCGCTTCATAAGGCAAAGCAGTCTGTGAAAGAAATGGCTAAAATTGTTAGAGTGAGTGATAGAACTGTGAGAAACTGGGTAGCAAAATTTAAAAGTAGAGGAGTGATTCAAACAACTGCCAAGAAAAAGAGGCGAGGCTTGGTTAAAAAGATCAATTAATGTACTCGTAACGTTATTAAATGGCAGGTTGATGCTGATCCACACATCACATCACGGGTACTAAAGGAAAAAACCCTTCAATTGTTGGAAAATGTATCCCAAAGAACAGTTGGTGGACTAAACCAGACCTCACTCATAACCAGATTAATAAGAATATGGTAGCTTTTTGCCATAAATACAGTGCTTGGGATGTATCTCTTTGGCGAAAGCTGTTATGGAGTGACGAGTCAATGTTTAGTATATCTGATAACCAAGATGGAGACATTTACCAGCGTTGAGGCAGTCACCCGTTCAACCCCAAGTATACAAAATAGTGTGTCAAACATCCAGACTAAATTATGGTGTGGTGATGTTTTGGGTTTCATGGGGTAGTTAGGGGAATTAGTTGTATTGCCAAAAAACATAAGTATGAATAAAAACAATTACTTAGAGCTTCTCTGTGATCATCTTCCCAATTCGTTTGAGAGATGCCAGGCTGATTTTTTTTTTTATGCAAGATGATGGATGCACCTTGTCATACCGCCAAGTATGTTACACAGTGGCTTCGTGACTGTCAAGTTAACTTCTTTGATGATTGGCCTGGCAACTCACCAGATTTGAATCCCATTAAAAATTTATGGGCATTGATAAAGCGAAAGTTGCAAGGGAAGGACACATCCTCACTACCCAAACTGGGGCAGCAATACGGGTCGTGTAGCAAAACCTTAGGCCTGAAATTCTTCAAAATCTGGCAGAATCTGTGCCAAGGCGTTTAAAAGAGTGCCTAAGGAAGAAAGGGATGCCAACAAAGTACTAAACGCTGGTAAGTGTCCATAATTGGTATTTTATTTAAGTTTCTCAATCACATTCTCATTGTCGGAGCGCTGCTGCATAATTCCTTGACCAGTACTGTACTTCCTTCCTTTCTTTTGTCTACATTCTCCCCCAACTCATCCACCATCACCTCTCCTTCCTTTTATGCTTCCTTCTGTCTACATCCACCACCAATCCCAACATTAACCTCTCCTTCCTTCCTTCCTTACACAGCACGTGCCTGAGTGGAGAGTGGGTGTGCACGGAAACCAAGTGTGGGTCGAGGTGTGCTGTGGTAGGCGACCCTCACTACACCACCTTCGACGGTCGACGCTATGACTTCATGGGTCACTGTAACTACTATCTGGTTCGAGGAGATGGGTATACGGTGGAGGCTGAGAACACCCCTTGTGCCGGCGCCATCTCAGAGGTCAGTCAGTTCAATTAATCAGTTTGTTAGTGGGTTAGAAGGGGATGGAATGAAAAATGAGGTTTAATTAGTTAGTTAATCAGTTAGTTAGTCAGTTAGTGGGTTGGAAGGAGATGGAAAGATGAAGTGTTGGAGGGAGATGGATAGAAAGATGAAGTGTTTATTCAGTAGATAGAAATATGAGGTGTTTAGTTAGTCAGTTGGTTAGTTGGTGGGTTGGAAGGGGATAGAAAGATGAGAAGGCATAGTATAGTAATTTTTGTGGAAGTCTTTCATATAATTATTTTCTATCTCTTTTTATCTATTTTATGTATGTGCCATTTTTTTGTATATAAACTGCCATTTTGCACCTGGTTCGACTCAAGGTAAGGAATGTTTTATTTCTTTAGTCTATTATAAAATGATCGTGCTCTAACATGGAAGAGTATAATAGAAAATGATATAAAATGCTGGGTAACAATTGTATTTCTTTTTTATTTCTTTTTTATTTTTTACGTTTATACAGATATTTCGTTATTTGGTTACGACACCGACGAGGAAAAAAATACCGCATGTTGTATTCGAATTAATTTTTTTTTATATATAGTTTGAATAGTTTTGATCAATTTTAGTGTATCCTTATGATGTTTACAAGGTGTTTTTTTAATATCCATGACACACACACACACACACACACACACAAAATCCAGAATTATTCTACAACGTGTAAGATTACTCCTCTCTCTATCTCTCTCACACACACACAATCCAACTATTCTACAACGTGTAAGATTACTTCTCTCTCTCTCTCTCTCTCTCTCTCTCTCAATCCAACTATTCTACAACGTGTAAGATTACTTCTCTCTCTCTCTCTCTCTCACACACACAATCCAACTATTCTACAACGTGTAAGATTACTTCTCTCTCTCTCTCTCTCACAATCCAACTATTCTACAACGTGTAAGATTACTTCTTTCTCTCTCTCTCTCTCTCTCTCTCTCTCTCTCTCTCTCACAATCCAACTATTCTGCAACGTGTAAGATTACTTCTCTCTCTCTCTCTCTCTCTCTCTCACAATCCAACTATTCTACAACGTGTAAGATTACTTCTCTCTCTCTCTCTCTCTCTCTCTCTCTCTCTCTCTCACAATCCAACTATTCTGCAACGTGTAAGATTACTTCTTTCTCTCTCTCTCTCTCTCTCTCTCTCTCTCTCTCACAATCCAACTATTCTGCAACGTGTAAGATTACTTCTCTCTCTCTCTCTCTCTCTCTCTCTCTCTCTCTCTCTCTCTCTCTCTCTCACAATCCAACTATTCTACAACGTGTAAGATTACTTCTTTCTCTCTCTCTCTCTCTCTCTCTCTCTCTCTCACAATCCAACTATTCTACAACGTGTAAGATTACTTCTTTCTCTCTCTCTCTCTCTCTCTCACATACACAATCCAACTATTCTACAACGTGTAAGATTACTTCTTTCTCTCTCTCTCTCTCTCTCTCTCTCTCTCTCTCTCTCTCTCTCTCTCTCTCTCACACACACAATCCAACTATTCTACAACGTGTAAGATTACTTCTCTCTCTCTCTCTCTCTCTCTCTCTCTCTCTCTCACAATCCAACTATTCTACAACGTGTAAGATTACTTCTCTCTCTCTCTCTCTCTCTCTCTCTCTCTCTCACACACACAATCCAACTATTCTACAACGTGTAAGATTACTTCTTTCTCTCTCTCTCTCTCTCTCTCTCTCTCTCTCTCTCTCTCTCTCTCTCACACACACACACACACACACACACGCACCAAAACTATTCTACAAAGTTTAAGGTTACTTCACACACACACACATGAATGGTCCCACGCCTGTATCTTTCTCATGTCCTTGTATTACACCACCACCCAGTCCCCAACTAAACCCCATCCACCACTTGACCACCTCCCTCCACAGTCACTCCTTCCTCGCGTAAAAAACAAAACATTGATACGTAGTTAGTTAGTCGTGATGCGTGTGCGTGTATGTGTGTGTATGTGTTCATTTTTTTTTAGTATGTGTCTATATTTGTGTGTGTATATGTATGTATGTATGTGTGTGTGTGTGTGTGTTCATTTTTGTTAGTATGTGCCTGTGTGTGTGTGTGTTTATTTTTTAGTATGTGCCTAAATGTGTGTGTGTGTGTGTGTTCATTTTTTTAGGAGGTGCCTATATGTATGTGTGTGTGTGTGTGTGTGTGTGTGTGTGTGTGTGTGTGTGTGTGTGTGTGTGTGTATGTATATAATTGTATATATACACCTCATGCATGCAGGCTATAGATTGATTTTGTTTTTCCTTCCATCTTTCTGAATCAATAAAGAAAAAATACGGACCCTATCACCCCCAACAAGCCTATCACACACACACACACACACACATACAGACACACACAGAAACACACACACAGGGACACACACACACACACACTCACACACACATACACAGAGAGAGACAGAGACATAAACAGATATTATTATTATTATTATTATTATTATTATAGAGTGATGTGGTGTTGTGTTGTGTTGTGTTGTGTTGTGTTGTGTTGTTGGGATACTGCTACTGCCTCTCATGTTACCTGTGTGTGGACTTTGAAAGGTGATATTCCATGGAGGGGGAGGTGGGTGGGTGGTGGTTGGGTATAGGAGGACGAAGGAAGGGTAGAGGGAAGATGAGAAGGAGGGAGATAAGGAGAGAGAGGAGGAGGAGGAGAGACGAAGAGGAGAATCTGATAATGTTTAAATAATAATAATAATAAAGTAGGGTCACATCAGATAATAATAATAAAGATGATAATAAAAATAATAAAACCAGGTCAACATCAAGTAATAATAATAATAATAATAAAGATGATAATAAAACCAGATCATATAAATTATTATCGTGTGTATTTCCATATTAGTTAATGAATAAATCTACCGCTACACCGTCACATTTTTATTATTATCATTGTTGTATTTTTTTCATAGCTATTTATATTATTATTATTTATTATTTATTATTGTTTTTATTTATACATATCTGACAACAAGTTTATAAATGTTGATATACAAAAACCTTTACCATAACAAACTTCTGTGTCTGTCTGAACATCAATGTGTTTCTGGTAAAATTATTATTATTATTATTATGACAATTATTATTATATACAAATCTACTACTACTACTACTACTACTACTACTACTACTACTACTACTACTACTACTACTACTATTACTACAACTACTACTACATAAATAGGAGCTTCCTATTTGTTGTGTGAGTGTGTGTGTGTGTGTATGACTGTGCATAATAACAATGAAAATGTATATAGGCCTACTCCTGTTAAATTTACTATCCAAAGTTATTTTAAGATAAGATATACTTTATTGTCTTATTATTTTAAAATGCATCTCGCGAATCGTAAGGGAAGCTCCATGACAAAGACTGATATATAGACAAAACCAACAACGCATGTAGTAGTCAATCAGCTTTATATATCATCACCCTATAATGATAATAATAATAATAATAATAATAACAATGATAATATATCTTAGTGAATTATTATGACAGCTCCATAACATAGAGCTGAATACAACCAGACTATTTTTATTTTATTTTTATTTTTAGTTCGAGGAAGTACATGATTTTTTTTTATATATAGGCTACAGTACCTGACACGTGTTATTTATTTTGTTTTGTATGTTGTTTGATTAATGGAGCTAACACCAGACGATCTCAGTTAGTTTTCGAGGGAGGGAGGGAGGAAGGAGGTATTTATCTGAGCAATAGTGAGTGATTGTATTGTATTATTAAGCCAACAGCAAATTAGACAGTGTGTGTGAGAGAGAGAGAGAGAGAGAGAGAGAGAGAGAGAGAGAGAGAGAGAGAGAGAGTGTGTGTGTGTGTATAGACTATCTGAAATACTAAACAATGTCCCCTTTCAATCACGTCTTATTTATAGTAAAGCATTGAGTAGCTTCTTGAGTGTGTGTGTGTGTGTGTGTGTGTGTGTGTGATCTTATAGTAAAGCATTGAGTAACCTTTTGAGTGTGAGTGCTGGCCTGGTGGAGTGATCGGTGGCCAGACTAATGATCGATTTACTACGAGTTTTGAGTCGGTTTCTCAGAGTCCCCCCTGCACCTCCTCGTACACCTCCGTTTTCTTTCCTCGTTTCGTCTTTCTCATCATCACTGTTTATTCCTCCTACTCCTCCTATTTCTCCTCCTTCTCCTCCTCCTTTAGCACCCTCGTCCTCTTCTTTCCTCTCTTTCTTCTCTCCCTTTTCCCTGCTCCCCCATTCTCTCTTGTCCTTCCCTTCTGTAACCTTGTCTCCTTTTCCTCCTTTCCCTTTTTCTCCTTTCTCTTTGTTTGTGTTTATGGTTGTGAGGTTGGTGCTGGAGGTGGAGAGGTGAGGAGAGACGGTGGAGAGAAGATGGGAGGCGGAGGTGGCGCGTCTCAGAGTGGAGGAGGAGGTGGAGGAGGAGGAGAGAGTGGAGGAGGAGTAGGATGCATGGTGGTGTGTCTTGCCTCCACTCTTGATCCTCCTCCTGCCTCTCTTGTACACCAGCCACTGTGTGATGAGTCCACCCGTCTCCTGACACACCCACCACGACCTGTTGACACACACACACACACACAACACATTAATAAAGTTAATATAAGTATAAGTAGATAGACATAATGCACACACAACACATCAATAAGTAGACATAAATAGATAGACATGATGTTCACACAGACATAAATAGATAGACATAATTATAGATAAACTTGGCATGGGTTGATTGACATAATAATCGTTTTGGTTGGTTTGCTAGATGCTATTTATTAACAAACGAACGAATATTCGACTGGTCAGTTGGACAAAATTTCTGATTCTGGAAGGCATTGATTGCATTATTACTCTTCACGTTTTTGGAAGGTATAACGGTACGTGTTGTTGTTGTTATTGTTGTTATGATGATGGCTACTGCTGGTTCCTTCAAGCAGTGCCACAAAACACACTACCACCACTACCTGAGCTATAACGAGGCAACAGTTTTATTTCTGTAATTCGTGGACAATAAATTTACCCTCTTTATTGGTGCCATTATGGGAACCCGCCAAGTGGATGATAATACAGATTCGTAAATTTCCCCCAAGTTGAGTTGTGTTGTGTTGGGTTGGAACAGTTACATATACTCACAACAGGTTTGGAGTGGTTGGTTGGTTGGATGGTTGGTTATATATTAGTGGTGGCAAGTGTAGTGTTTAGGTGAGAGACTGACTAACTGGTGATAAGAGAGATGGAGTGTGTGTCTGCATGGAATATATACCAAGACCAATAACACTATAACTTAAACTTAGTATTATTGGTCTTGATATAATACTACCGCATTGGGACCAAACGCAACATTTTTTTTTTTTTATGCAACGGTCAGAGTCATGAAAACTTTCTAGGCCTACTCCTACTCACCTGACAGTGGGAATGTAACCTTTATCAGCGAGTATGTTGAGGAGGTCATGTGGTGGAAGGGACACACGGGCACAAGTAGCACTAGCATCTAGACC
>JAWZYT010006743.1:35000-41186 GCA_034508575.1 Petrolisthes manimaculis
ACACACACACACACACACACACACACACACACACACCTTTTTTTTTAATCACTCCTTCCTTGTGTGTAAATTTGGGGGGAGTCTGTTTTCTAGCTTGGGGTTGCAGGAATTAGTAGCCCCCCCTCCTGCCCCCCCGCCCCCGCCCCCTCCAGTTGGACCACAAGACAGAGTTGACCCCCTCATGCAAAGTTTACGTTACGTCCCCCAGGCTGTGTGTGTGTGTGTGTGTGTGTGTGTGTATGTATGTGTGTATGTGTATAGTATCTCAGGCAGTTACTTCAAGGAGGTTCACAATTATCTGTTTCCGCATTTCTGGTTTGTTTGTTTGAGGTACGAGAGATCAATTAAGGGTTTATTTAATGGGGGGAAGTTTTGTTTTGGTCATGCATTCTGGGGCAACTGCATGAAGCCTCCAAACTATTCCAAGCAACAGAATAACACCATTAAGTTTTGCTCTTCTGGTCCTGTTTCCTCCCTGGCATACGTTGGAGGCATCAAGGCACTCCAATGTGTGTGTATGTCTGTGTGTGTGTGTATATGTATGTGTATGTGTGTGTGTTGTAGGAATCAAGGCACTCCAATGAACCCAAATGAATACCATATAACTATCACCTTCCTCATGAGTTGTGATATGTAACCGTGTGAGTTTGTTCCTCGTAAACAAGGAAATGCTTTAACGGGAAGTGAATGGTTAAGTGGCCAGTAAATTATTCCACAAATTGGGTACGAGTGACTGACTGACTTACTTACTTACTTACTTACTTACTTACTTACTTACTTACTTACAAACTGCATGTGTTCACTCCCAAACTGTGTTAAAACTACATTTGTATTGTACTTCTCTATAGCAAAAATATGTTGGAACTTTTTCATCTATGACGAGGAAATACGGGGGAAGTGTTTTTTATTAGTATTGTTTTGTGGATTCATTATAATTTTAATCAGTTTACCGACAATAGTTTACATAAATATATGGATATCAAGAAAAACACCAGTGTGTATATGTACGTTAATATATTCACAGTTACACATAGTTACACACACACACACACACACACACACACACACACACACACACACACACACACACACACACACACACTTACTTAAGCAACAAATAACCAGGTTGTATACAGGGATACATACATACTGCATGCATGTATGTACAGTTGCCAAAAAAGGTATTGCGACAATTATTGATACAACATTAAATATATTAATGTCCATAGTTGTTTGTAGAGATTATAAGTATGTATTACAGAAGGATATGTATATTTCCTTCTGTTATACATGCTTATAGTCCCTGCAAAGAGTTGTGGATATTACTAAGGTTAAAAGTTCAAATCAAGATTTGTCGCAATACCTTTTTTGGCAAACTGTACATAAATTATATGCACACACATACATAATATATACATACACACACACACACAGACACACAAATTGATACTCGCAATAGAGGCAGAAAATTGTGTATGTATGTGTGTGTGTGTGTGTGTGTGTGTGTGTGTGTGTGTGTGTGTGTGTGTGTGTGTGTGTGTGTGTGTGTGTGTGTGTGTGTGTGTGTGTGTGTGTGTGCTTGAACAATCCAAGGAAGTTACCTCAGGCAGATCACAGCACTGACAATGAATGAAAGAGTGAGAGTGAGTGGTGGGTGCTGAAAGTATATATAGTCAGATAGAGTAGAGGAAAGAGAAAGAGAAAGGAAGGAACGAATGGATTAAAGGTGAAGATAGATTAGGAAAGGGAAAGGAACGAATGAATTAAAGGTGAAGATAGAGTAGGAAAGAGAAAGTAAGGAAGGAAGGAAGGTGGAGAAAGTATAGTTAGATAAAGTAGGAAAGAGAAAGGAAGGAACGAATGTATTGAAGGTGGAGATAGAGTATAGGAAATAGAAAGGATGGAATGAAGGAAGGTGGGGAAAGAATAGTTAGATAGAGAATAGGAAAGAGAAAGGAAGGAATGAACTTAAATAAAAATAGTAAATATGAAATCGATATTGAGAGGCAATCACACATTCAATCATTCACACACACATACACACACACACACACACAACAACAACAACAACAACAAACATACACACACACACAATAACAACAACAAACAAACAAACAAACAAAAACATGAAATCGATACTGAGAGGTATATCACACACACACAGACACACACACACACAACAACAACAACAACAACAACAACAACAACAACAACAACAACAAACACAAAACACACACACACACACACACACACACACACAGTACCTGATGATGATGATGACTGAGGTGTGGGCGTGGTAGACAGGAGGTGAGGGCAGCCAGGGGGGCGGGTTTGTGGGAGTGGTGGTGGAGGAGGTCGTGTACGAGATCTAGTCGGGTCAGTTCCTGTAGTAGGCGACCCACCATCACCTCACCCTCGTGCTCTGGGTAAAACATGTCACCTGGCAAAGGGAGAGAATTGGGTTATAAAGTTGGAGGGATGGAGGAAGAGTTGGAGGGAGGGTTGGAGGGTTGGAGGGAGAATTGGAGGGATGGAGGGAGAGTTGGAGGGATGGAGGGGGAGTTGGAGGGATGGAGGGAGAGTTGGACGGATGGAGGGAGAATTGAATGGATGGAGGATGGAGGGGGAGTTGGAGGGATGGAGGGGGAATTGGAGGGAGAATTGGAGGGAGAGTTGGAGGGATGGAGGGAGAGTTGGAGAGTTGGAGGGAGAATTGAATGGATGGAGGGAGTTGGAGGTAGAGTTGGAGAGAAATTGGAGATAAAGTTGAAGGGAACGTATATGGAGGAGTGAGGAATATTAGAAAGTGGAAAAACATTAAAAAATATATCATCTGGCCAAATAAAAAAATACCGACTTAGGTTTGACGTAACATACTTTGACTATATAAAAAAAAAAGTGACGTGTACAAAATGATGTTGATTCGAGAAGCATAAATGATTAGATGGATAAAATAGGTATGTATGTCTTGTGGTTTGTATTATATTATATTTGTTGCCTGAAAACCGACAGCAACGCAAACGGTACTAACGAGGTGAAGGGAACCAGTGTGCCATTTATACTCCAGGTTAAAAACTATTGCGTTATATTATAGGAAAGGTGGACCATCTGCTATACACACATACATACATACATACATACATACATGCTTCCGGGTGTACAGTTACGGTCAAAGAGTTCCATCCACTCCACTCAGTTAGTTAGTCAGTTAGTTAGTTAGATAATCAGTTAGTTAGTTAGTTAGTTAGTTAGTTAGTTAGTTATTTACTCAGTCAGTCAGTTAGTTAGTCAGTCAGTCAGTTAGTCGCTTCTAATATTTGGTGGTCGGTAGGTGAACTCACAAATGTTTAAAATATGACTTGACTGATTCGGGGTGGAGTGACATGACTGAGATGTGGTGGTGTAGTAACATAATTGAGGTGTATAGTGACATGATAAATAAGTAGTATAGTGACAGAGAGAGAGATAGTGTGTGTGTGTGTGTTATACTTATATACATAATTATATACAGGACAGAGGGACTACATGCACCATTTTATATATTAAAGGTGGTAATTCTTTATTTTTTGTTTTTATTTGTACATTATAAGAGTGCAAGGAACCAATCACATTATATAGTCCTTGCAGTTGTAGGGATAAGGTATTAAGATTCTAGTTTAGTTCCAATACGTGTGTTATGCATAAACCAAGATATGTTGTAATACTTTCTCCTCAATACATACACACACATACATACATATACACATGTACAGTTGCCAAAAAAGGTATTGCGACAAATCTTGATAGAACTTTTAACCCTAGTAATATCCACAACTATTTGTAGGGACTATAAGCATGTATAACAGAAGGAAATATACATATCCTTCTGTAATACATACTTTTAATCTCTACAAACAACTATGGACATTAATATATTTAATGTTGTATCAATAGTTGTCGCAGTACTTTTTTTGGTAACTGTACATATACATACACACACTCACTCACTCACTTTCTCACTCATTCAAACACACATACATACATACATACATACATACATACATACATACTCCTGCTTTCCATTCAACATACTCTTACTTTCAATTCAACACACACACACACACACACACACACACACACACATACATATACACTTCTGCTTTTCATTCAACACACTCGTACTTTCTCTTCAACACACACACATACTGATACAACCCATATATACCGAGATATACCACAGTTTATATATATACAGTAGTCTTCATAATATTCAGAGATATATAGTATATTCTATGTATATAAGTCACCCTCAATACTTTATTTATCACTTATATAGACAAGAACATAATTATAGTCGTGTTGAAATACGTATATGTTTATTATTATTGTTATTATTATTATTATTAACCACGAGTAGTTTGAGTGAGTGTGGAGGAGGACGAGAGGGGAGAAGTTTTTGAGTGTGTGTGTGTGTGTGTGTGTGTGTGTGTGTGTGTGTGTGTGTGTGTTTACCTTGAGCTGGATTGGTCGAGATCTGTAGTCTGGTCCGGTTAGTGTTTGGTGGTACGAGTTGTAAACCGGTATACTTTTTAGTTTGTGGTCGCGGGGTACACACACACACACACACACACACACACACACACACACACACACACACACACACAAGGATACACATACATACTCACTCACACATACACACACACGAATACACACACACACACACACACACACACACACACACACACACACACACTCACACTCACACACACTCACACGGATACATACATACATACACACTCACACGGATATATACATACATACATACATACACTTAAGATATGCATACATACATAATATTGACCTATATTAAACACACACATACACACACACACACACACACACACACACACACACACACACACACACACACATTAATCCATCCATCTCCTCCACACCACAAAGTTCTCACAGACAGACATACAATCATACAGGCATCTAATAAAAACAAATATTCTAGATCTTAGTAATAATAATAATAACATACAGCAATTGAGGTCAAATATAATCATCCATATAGGTGTAACTCACGTAAGAGTTTGACAGCTTCCCTCTGTTCCTTAGATGATAAACTTTCCAATAAATAGGTTAACTACCATCTTTTAATTTGATACAAGCAGCTACACACTACTTAAAACAATAACACACACACACACACACGTACGTTAACTACCATCTTTTAATTTAATACAAGCAGCTACACACTACTTAAAACAATAACACATACACACACACACGTTAACTACCATCTTTTGATTTAATACAAGCAGCTACACAAAACTCAAAACAATAAAATCATATGCATGTGAACGTGAAAACATTAGACAGTAAATTGTTTGAGATACCCATATGTGGATGATTATTATTGACCGCGACTGTACAGTTGGACACATGAATGGGTGGTACAGCCCAAATGAAAGATGGTCAATTTCTCTCAATATCAAGTTCCTTATTAGTGCCAAATACGAAACATCAGGGGCAGAAGTCAGTCAGTATTGAGGATGGTAATAAAAAGCAAGTACCTGATAATAGACACACAATGGTTACTCAAATGGGACAAGTATATCTTTCACCTCCCAGGGCTGTACCACCCATTCATGTGTCCCCAACTGTACATACATACATACATACATACATACCCGTAGCGAGGTAGTGAGCCAGGTAGGGAAACACACGGCCATCTCGACAACCACCTCGTTCAACCACTGAAAACAAAAAGAGAGAGAAAATAAAATAAAAATATAGATAATATGAGAGAAAATAATGAAATAAACAAAATAATGAGTAGAAAATATATCACTACTCACTCGTAGAAAGGAAACAATAGAATAATAGATAAATATTTGTAAAAAAAAATTACTAGTAATAAATAATAAATAATAATGAGTAGAAAAATAGATCAACCACTGTAAAAAAAAAAAAAAGAGAGAAAATAATAAAATAATAAATATACTATTATGATGTGTATAAAATAGATCAGTGTTTGTATATCTGGAGCAACTGATTCCTCCAAACTATGACAAGCAACAGGACACCATTAATGTTATTCCTGTGATTCTGTTGTTTCGTGACATACTTTGGAGGACTCGAGACGCTGTTTGTATGTAATGTTCCCAAAATATATTATTATTATTATTATTATGATATACT
>JAWZYT010006744.1:0-20000 GCA_034508575.1 Petrolisthes manimaculis
TTCTCCTACTCCTTCTTTTCCTTCCCCCCTCCCCCTCTATCCTTCTCTTCCTCCCTCCTACTTCTTCCTCCCTCCTACTTCTTCCTCCCTCCCCCTCCCCCTCTATCCTTCTCTTCCTCCCTCCTTCTCTTCCTCCCTCCTACTTCTCTTCTTCCCTCCTACTTCTTCTTCCCTCCTTCTCTTCCTCCCTCCTTCTCTTCCTCCCTCCTAATTCTTCCTCCCTTCAACTTCTTCCCTCCTTCCCTTCATCATTCTCTTCTTTCCTCCTCCCCCTCCCTCCTCCAACATCCCATTCCCTCTTCCTTCCATCCTTCTCATCCCTCTCTACTCTATCCCCCAACACCTACCCTCCCTCTCCCCTTCCATTCCTCCTTCCTTGCATTTTTCCTCCCACACCACCACCACCACCACCACCCCCCACACCCCCCATCACCCCCCCCCTCCTCCTCCTCCTCCCCCTCCCCTCCTCCTCCCCCCCTCCTCCTCCTTCTTCCCCGGACAGTGACAGGCAAACTTTTCACATCATATTTTAAGAACCCTGTTATATCGTGTATGAGAATTGAAGGCTTCTGATTCCACCTGACTATGCCACGAAACAAAGCTCCTTCCCCATAGGTGGTTGTTTCGGGGCATTGTTTGAAGACTACATTTACTTCTAATTCTCTGGCCCTTAACACCTCTGGAAATTCTGTCTGTATTGACGACTAAATTGTCAAGAGTTACATCAACATATTATTATTTTTGGGGGCATCGTTTTTTGGTTTTATTTTTCCTTTTTTTTCTTGGTGACTCGGCTAATTTTGTCATAATTAAATATCATTATAACTCTTTCATCCTCTATTTTTCCTTCCCATCCATTTTCTCCCAATTCCTCCTTTCCTTTCAATTCCTTCTTTCCTTTTCGTATAATTTTGTCATTGTTTATCATTATTAATATTATTTAATTTAATAATTTTCTTTTGCCTTCCCGTTCATTTCCCATATTCCTTCTTTTCTTTCTATTCCTTATTTCTTTCCCATATATTTTTTTCAGTATTATCATCTTCCCTATTTACTACCCATTATTTATTATCTATTCCCCCATTTCCCCTATTCGTTTCCATATAATTTTCCCCTCATTATTATCATCTTACCAGTTATTACCCATTTTCTTTATTATCTATTTCCCCATTTTTTTCCTTTTTTTTTCCTTTTTTTTCGTCACGTGTTCTGGTTCCCTGGAGACTAAATGTTTTTCCCCCTAAGGTTTCCCTCCCGTAATATGCGTCACTGGAGGTAATTTGATGGGTGGCTTCCTTCTTTCCTTCCCTCCCTCCTTCCTACCTTCCTTCCTTCCTTCCTTTCTTCTTTCCTTCCTTCCTTCCTTCCTTCCTTCCTTCCTTCCTTCCTTCCTTCCTTCCTTCCTTCCTTCCTTCCTTCCTTCCTTCCTTCCTTCCTTCCTTCCTTCCTTCCTTCCTCTTATTCTTTCTTGTTTCCTTCTTCTTTCTTCCTTCCTCTTATTCTTTCTTGTTTCCATTCTTTCTTCCTTCCTTCCTTTATATTCTTTCTGGTTTCCTTCTTTCTTCATTCCTTCCTTTATATTCTTTCTGGTTTCCTCTCATTCTTCCTTTCTTCCTTCCTTTCTTTCTTCTTTTTTTCCTTCTTTCCTTCCTTTCTTTCCTTGTTTTTTTTATTCTTTACTTCCTTCATTTCCCTTTTTCTTCCTTCCTTCATTTCTTTATGTACTTCTCGCATTCTTCTTTTCTTCCTCTCTTCCTTCTTTCTACACTTACTTTTTTTTTCTTTCTTCCTTTTTTTCCTTTTTTCTTCTTTCTTTCTCTCATTATTCATTACTTTCTTCCATTCTCTATTCTTTCCTCTCTTCCTTCCTTCATGTCCTTTTCGCATTATTCCCTCTTATCTTTTTCGCACACACACACACACACACACACACACACACACACACACACACACACACACACACACACACACACACACACACACACACACACACACACACACACACACACACACACACACGGGCATGCTCACGCGCGCGCACGCAACTCCACCCAATTTATCCCTCGCACGCAATCACAGAAACGCAGAATCGTGGGTAAGACCTCTTCCATTACCTCTCTCTCTCTCTCTCTCTCTCTCTCTCTCTCTCTGCTTGATTATTTTTTCATCTCTCTCTCACCATTGTTTCTCTGTTCTTTTCTCTTTCACTCATCATCTCAATTTCTTTCAATCTGGTCTTCCTTATCTCTTCCTTCCTTATCTCTTCCTTCCATATCTCTTCCTTCCTTCCTTCCTGTTTCACTTCTAAGCCTATTATTATTATTATTATTATTATCTTCACTTTCCACATGTTACTTGAGCCCATATCCTCATCATCCTCACCTCTCAGTCTACCTCTCTTCTCATTGTCTCTCCTCTACCTACCTCCCTCTCTCCCTGACTCAATCCCTCCTAACCTACCTTCCTCCCTCTCTCCCTGCCTCCCAGCCTGCCTGCTAATCTACCTTCCTCCCTCCCTGTCTGCCTACAAACTTACCTGCCTACTAACCAACCAACCCTCCCGGCCTGCCTGCCTGCCTGCTAACCAACCAACTTACCTCCCCTGCCTGCCTGCCTGCCTGCCTGGTTGTGGTGTGGGTGGGTGTGGGCGGGGTGTGGAGTCAGTCTGTACTTACCCCTTCGTCACGGCACATCTCCCTTCCCCCCCTCTCTCTCTCTCTCTCTTACTCTTCCCCACCTCTCTCTCCTACTCTCCTTCCTACTTCTCTCTGTTATTACTCTCCCCCTCTCTTTGATATCCTTCCTCCTTCTCTCTGTTACTCTCCTTCCTCCTCCTCATTTCTGTTACTGCCCTCCCTTTCTCTCTTACTGTTCTTTCTTCCTTCTCTTAATTTCCTCTCTTCCTCTCTCGTACGTTCCTCCCTCTCTCTCCCTCTACTCTTTACTCTTTTTATCCTTCTTACTTTTACCTACTCTCTCTTATAGCTACTTCTTTCTTCCTTACACTATTGGTCGTCCTTGCAATGCTTTACTCTTGACCTCTGCTCTCCCTCCCTCCCTCCCTCCCTTCCTCCCACCACCACTCCTCCCTCCCTCCATTTCATCATTCCATCAACATATCTCTCTCCCTCAACCGCTTCCTCCTCCACTTCCTCCCTCCACCAGCATATTTTTCTCCCTCCCTCCCTCCCTCCCTCCTCCTCCATCAATATCTCTCTTCCTCACTAACTCAACCACTTCCTCCCTCTATCAACATCTCTTTCTCCATCCCTCCCTCCTCCTCCATCAACTTCTCTCCTTCCTTCACTCTTCCTCTCTCCCTCCTTCACTCTTCCTCTCTCCTCCTTCACTCCCTATCTCCATCTATCACCGTGGTAGTGATTGATGTAGTTTGGTAAATAAATCAATTACTCAAAATATACTACTACAACTTCTTAGCCTGAATGAATTTCCTTGTATATTGTGATTCACTGAAGACTACTTACTGATTATTTAAGTAAAGGATGAATCTATTGTTGGAAATTTGGAAGGCTACTGATTCCTCCAAACTATGCCAGGAAACAAACAGATGACCCCACCCAGTGATATCTAACAGGGGATATCTGTTTTGTGGCACACTTTGGAGGAATCAGAAGCAAAATTCACTCAGTCACCCTCAACATTTTTACTCAGATTTTACTCAATTTCTATTAATTTTCCCTTCAGGTTTTATTTCATTTTTGCTTCAGATTTTATTCAATTTTACCTAATTTTTGCTTCAGATTTTACTCCATTTTCTCTTCATCTTGCTCCTTCTCGTCGCTCCTCCACCCCTCCCAGTCCACTTTCTTTTCTCCTTCACCCACTTTTTCTCCTCCTCCACACCACTTTTTCTTTTCCACCCTCTGTCTTCCTCACCCTCTCTTTTTCTTCCATCTCTTCTTCCTCGCCCTCTCTCTTTCTTCAATCTCTCTTCTTCCTCTTTCTCTATTTCCCTGTTACCTCTCCTCTCAGTTTTAATGATATTTTTATTTACTCTCTTTTAACTTTTTTTTTTTTTTATCAATACTGTAATTTTTATATTTATTGTAATTTTATGTACTACTGTAATTTCATATTCACTCACAACAAACTAATTTTACTTTCTATGTTATTTAATTTATATAATGTTTGACGAGTAGACGACTCTGTGTCTACCCATAATATGCACTGACTGTAATAGCCACTACCCTGTGGAAAAATAAATGAATTTGAATTTGAATTTGAATCCTTCTCTTACTTCTAATTTATTTCCTTTTCCCTCCTTTCCACCTCTCCTTCCTTCGTCCTTTACTTTCCTCCCCTCTCTCTCCTCCCCCCTCCTCTCTCTCTCTCCTTTCAATCCATCTCTTCTTCTTCTTGCATATTCCATTACACACCCCTATCCATCCCTCCATCCTTACCTCCCTCTTTCCTACCCCTTCCCTACCTCCCTCCCCAATCCACTACCCTCCCTCCTCCCCATCTCCCTCCTCCCCTCTTCCACTATTCCCCCCCCCCTTCACCAGCTGTCCACATCTGACGGGACTGAGTGGATCATTACAGTGGAATTAATCTCTCTGCTTGATCCTCCAATCTCCTCCCTTCTCCTTCACCTCCGCCATCTCCTCCCTTCTCCTTCACCTCCTCCATCTCCTTCACCTCCTCTACCTCCTCCCTTCTCCTTCACCTCCTCCTCCTTCCTTTGTATTCCTCCACTTCCTCTTTCTGGCGAGCTAGACTAGAGGGGGCTCCGGCCCCTACTCTGCCCCCGATTTCCGGGAGAGAGGGTTTCCCATGCTAGGAAGGTCGCTAGTGAGAGACCAGACTAAATGGTTTCCATCTTTCAGTTCTTCAACTGTCCCTCTTTTTAATTTTATTTCCTTCCTGCTTGCTGTCACACCTCTCTTATCACCTTTTCCTGGCGTTATAGGACCTCGATGTTGCGGCGCCTAATATTCATCAATCAATCAATCAATCGGCCCCAGCCACTCCCTTTCAATTCTTCATCTATCCTCCCTCATTCCACCCCCTTATACCCCCCATTCCCCCCTTATACCCCCATTCCCTCCTTATGCCCCCCATTCCCCCCCTTATACCCCCCCTTATACCCCCCTTATACCCCCCATTCCCCATTCGAGCTCATTATGTCCAAATTTCCATACAAGTCCAATTATGATGGTGCAGGGGGGGGGGGGGGGGTGGCAGTTCTGCACGGTAATGGCTCAAGTTTTAATAAGCTATTTTTTTCCACTTTATTAAATGGGGTTGACGACCCTGTAGGTGGTTGTGTCGTTAAGGGGAGGTGGTGGGGGTGAAAGTTGTAGTAGTAGTAGTGGTAGTAGTGGAGATAGTAGTAGTATTGGTATAATACTACTACTATGAGTGAATGGGTGTGTGATGAAGAGGTTGGATGAGTGAATAAGTGGGTGATGGAGAGGTTGGATGAGTGAATGGGTGGGTGGGTGGATGATGGAGTGTAGAGTGGAAGAGTAGGAGATGATATTAATCTGGCATAAACATTACTTTTGTTTAACAATTAGGGCCTCATTTTTTTATCGTACTCCTGAAAACTAATGAAAAATAATATGACAACCCACTTCCTAACACATTGATAATTATATACAGTAAACAAACAGCAGATCGGAGTGAAGGGAAAGATGGACGATTGGAGACGGGACTTTTGATGATGTCTGTACATTCCTTCGTCTCCCTGGTGTCTTTTGTCAAGGCCTAAATTGTCTTCTTTAGCCCTTGTCGCCCGAAGCACAGACACGTTGCTCATTGGTAATCTGTGCGCCTTTCCCTCTGTCTATGTCTCACCCTGGGGGCCTTAGGGGCAAATTGGGGCCCATGTAGTCCCTTTAGAGAAACAATGCAACGACAAATGATCCCTCTTTCGTTTACTCGGGTCCTTGGTCTGTGTTTCCTGGTATAGTCTGGAGGAATCAGTAGCCCTTTGCAGTTCACCCCAAAGAATATATGATTTCCTTTTGAAGTGATCGATGGTGGGACCGAGTTTTGCCCGAGGTGAACATTTAAGTAAGTGGGCGTGGTGGGACGTTCATATATGTCCCTGTGTACAGTCGTGGGTTAAATTTAGCTATGTTGCCCCTCTCTCTCTCTCTCTCTCTCTCTCTCTCTGGTGTGATGGTGCAACATAGCCCTAACCTAACCTAACTTAGTGTAGCCAAACCTTGTCTAAGCTAACCTGACCTAACCTAATTTAATGTAGCCAAACCTTGTCTAGGCTAACCTGACCTAACCTAAAATCTTAGCGTAGTCAAACCTAACCTAACCTAGTGTAGCTAAACCCAGTCTAACTTAACCTAACCAAACTTAACCTAACCAGACTTAGCCTAACTTGACTTCCATACTAACTTAGTGATACCAAACCTAGTCTAACCTAATCTAACCAAACTTAACTTAGTGTTGCCAAACCTAATATAACCCAGCCTAATCCAACCTAACTCAACTCAGCTTAACCCAACGAAACCCAACCTATAGATAAACAACAAAACAGACAATTATTATTTATAAACACACGAATTGGACATAGAAACAGGCAACAAAGGTCAATAAACAAACAAACAGACGAACTGAACAAAACACAGAGAAAAAATAAATAAAATCGAGAGAACAAACATCGCCAGTGAACATCCGGAAAACATCAGGGAACGGGCGAGGTGAACAAGTAGAACAACACTGAACACAGATGATGAACTCGTAGCCATCTCTAATTTGCATATAAACGAGTTGGCTCTTCATTGCTTTTGGGTTTTTCTGTGTATGTGTGTGTGTGTGTGTGTGTATGTGTTTGTTTGCATGTGTGTGTTTGTTTGTATGTATGTATTGAAATGTGTGTTTGTTGGTGCATATTTTTGTATGTAGTTTATTAATCGCATATATGCATGTATGTATGTATGTATGTGTTATATTCATTCTGTGTGTATGTGTGTAAGTCAGTGTAGTAAAGTTTTGTGTGTACAGTCCGGTATAAAGTTATATCCCCCTTGTATTTACGGTATTTTGCATAGGCTTGTGTATGTATAAGTATACGTGTGTTAATGTACACATATGTGCATGTATGTATTCTCAATCTGTACGTGCACACTATACTGTGTGTGAATATGTGTGTGTGTGTATATATGTGTGTGTGTGTGTGCGTGTGTGTATATGTGTATGTATGTGGATGTATGTATGTTTATGTGTGTGGATGTACGTATGTGTATGTGTGTGGATGTATGTATGTGTATGTGTGTGGATGTATGTATGTGTGTGTGTGTGTGTGTGTGTGTTGAAGTACACATTTATACTTGACAGAAGAGAGTGGGAAACCCTCAATTTGTTCTGCTAATGATGGTGGCCTGGTGAGTGTGAGTGGTGAGAGTGGGTGAGAGTGGATGAGTGAGTGAGTGGTGAGAGTGTGGTGAGTGAGTGAGTGAGTGGTGAGAGTGTGGTGAGTAGGTGAGTGTGTTAAATCTTTGTGAGGGGAGAGAGTGTATAGAAGAGAGTAGAAAAGAAAGAAAGGAAGAGTAGACTAGGGAGAGTAGAGAAAGGGAGAGTTGGAGGGAGAGAGGGGGGGGGAGAGGACACCCTAATTATATGTCATTGCACATCTAGCAAGTCAAGTTCCATCCTTGCAATCATGATCCCCCTCCATACTCCCTCTCTTGCTTCGCCCCCCTCCCTCATACTCCTTCTTCTGCTCCCCCTTCATATTCCCTCTCCTTCCCCCCCCTTCATATTCCCTCTCCTTCCCCCCCCCCTCATATTCCCTCTCCTTCCCCCCTTCATATTCCCTCTCCTGCCCCCCATCCCCAATATTTCCTCTCCTATGCCTCCCCTTCCCTCTTCCTCTTTATTTAAGCTTTTTACTGTCTTTATTTCTACTCTACTCTACTCGCTCTCTTCTCTTCTTTCTCTCCTCCCTCTCTCTTCTTTCTCTTTTTGTACTTTATCCCTTGTAGCATTATCCGTTTATTATTATTCTACCTTTATTTCTCTGCCTTTCTCTTTCCTTTAACTCAGTCACTCCCTCTTCCTCTTTTCTCTCTATCCTCTTTTCCCCTCATCTCCTTTCCCTTCCCTCCATCCTCTCCTCTATTTTCCCTTTATAATCTTTCCTCGTTGCCTTTCCTTTCATTCCTATATCCTCCCTCTTCATCCTTCCTTTCACTCATCTCTCCACCCTCTCTTCTTTCTTTCTATTCTACTCTTTCATACTTCGTTCTGTCCTTCTTTTCTCCCCCTTCTTTTCTCCCCTTCTTTTCTCCCCCTTCTTTTCTCCCCCTTCTTTTCTCCCCCTTCTTTTCTCCCCCTTCTTTCTTTTCTCCCCCTTCTTTCTTTTCTCCCCCTTCTTTCTTTTCTCCCCCTTCTTTCTTTTCTCCCCTTCTTTCTTTTCTCCCCCTTCTTTCTTTTCTCCCCCTTCTTTCTTTTCTCCCCCTTCTTTTCTCCCCCTTCTTTCTTTCCTCCCTCTCCCTTCTTTTCTCCCTCTTTATCCTTCCCTCTATCCTTCTTTTCTCCCTCTTCTTCCTTTCCTCTATCCTTCTTTTCTCTCCCCCTGATATCCCTCCTCCCTGACCCCCCACCCCCTCCCCCATCCCCTATCCCTGTGTCCAGTCACGAATATTATTATGGTCGTGAGGTTTACTGGCAGGGTCAGTCTCTCTCTCTCTCTCTCTCTCTCTCTCTCTCTCTCTCTCTCTCTCATCTCTGTATGTATGTATGTACTGTAATTATATATGTATGTACTCTCGCTCTCTGTATATGTATTAACTTTCCATCTCTCTTTTTTTTCTATGTATGGATGGATATGCATGTTCTGTATAATTATGTATGTGTATATGTATGTGGTGGATGTGTATGCATGTATGTGTGTGTGTGAGTATAATATTAATAAGCATAGTTGTTGTTTTTTTATTATAAATTTAAGTAGTGTTGGAGGGCGATGGGGAGTAATTCTTTAAAAACAATCTTACTGTAGTTTTACAAATTTTTATATTCCCTTTGTTAGTAATCTTTGAAAATAAATCTACGTCCAGCAATACATTTTAGGAGTAATTTGTCTTGGATTAGATTATATTTACCAAGAAAGCCAGGAAATTAAATGAGAGAACCGGTACATTTCGTCAAGAGAAAAAATAGTTCCCCTCGTATGAGACTCTAGCGAATTTGTCTTGCCTTCCTCCCCACATGACTACCCCACACCCCAATACACCACCCCACACCACATCACACCACACCACATCACCCCACACCACATCACCCCACACCACATCACCCCACATCACAAAACCACATCACATCACCCCACATCACCACCACCTCATATCACCACAACATCATCATACCGTCTCCTATAACCTCACACCACACCTCCCTACTGTACATAATATCACCCCACATCGACCCACACCACCACCAAAACACTACTCCACACTACACGACAACACCACCACACTACCACTACACTACTCAACAACACCACCACACCACACCACCACACCACACGACAACACCACACTACACGACAACACCACACCACCAAACTACACTACACGACAACACCACCACACCACACCACACCACCCCTGTCACTTCATCACTCAGTGTCCGGCGCCCTAACTGCTAGTAGGGCCCCAGGCAGTAGGCAGTAGGCACGCCCTCGGAATCATAAGCAGGCAGATGAGTAGGCACCAAGCAGGAAGGCAGACAAGCAGTCACCAAGGAGGCAGGCAGGCAGGGAATCAGTCAGATACATGTAAATAGGAAAGCAGTTAGGAAGACAATTTTGCAGCAGGCAGTTTCGCAGGCAGGCAGTTTAGCAAGCAAGCGAGTAAGCTAAGCAGGCAGGCAGTTTAACAAGCAATCAAGCAAACAGGCAGGCAGAAAGGCAGACAGGCAGACAGTCCATGTACAGTGCCTGGGTGGAATGTGCATCGAGACAGCCTCCCTGATCAGACTACACCTCACCACACTATTCACACTGACCATGAAATTGCTAATGAACCTTAATTGTATATATCATAAGGGATCGGGTTAGCTAGCTTTATTATACGAATCGAGAAAAATATATGGGAGTCCTTGAGGGCAGTAGGGGCGTATGTACCTTACCTATCGCATGTCCGTTTTCATGGGTGGGTGGAATGGCACTTAGGATGCTTTTAGGGTACATTAACTACGAACTTTGACCCTTAGTCGATGAAGGAGGCTTGTTTTTTTCTAACCTTTGAAATAAATAGATTTTGAGGGCTATTAATTCCTCCAAAATGTGTCAAGAAACAGACAGACAGGGTGGTGTGTGTGTGTGTGGGGGGGGGACAAAGAGGGAGCAACGTGAAGGGGGACCTGTGTGTGTGTGTGTGTGTGTGTGTGTGTGTGTGTGATGAACAATTCCTAACGGGGGCACTGAACAAAAAGGTGAGCTGGCGAGAACGTTAGAAATTTGTTATCTGTCTGCTGGTGTGTAATTTGTGTGTGTGTGTGTGTGTTTGTGTGTGTGTGTGTGTGTGTGTTTGTTTGTGTTCTTGCTTGAGTGTGTAAGTGTTTGCGAATATGTGTACTGTATATGTGTGTTTCTCCTGGTCTTGATCACGTGTTGGACACATGTTCACCAACTGTTACCCTCCCGGAATGAGCTCCGAGCTCGTAGTGACCGATCTTTGGGTAAGGTTGGAACCTTTTTCCACACACCGAGATAGCGAGGTCACAACTCCTCGACTTACGTCCCGTACCTATTCTCTGCTAGGTGAACAGTATGTATGTATGTATGTATGTATGTATTCTCTGCTAAGTGAACAGTGGTTACACATTTAAAGAAACAATCCCAAATTGTCTCCACCCGACCGTGGTGTATGTGTATGTGTATATGCGTGTATATTTATATATGTGTATTTGCGTGTATGCTTATGTATGTGTATGTGCGTGTATGTGTATGTATGTATGCATGTATGTGTGTGTATCCTCTCTCACCTTGTCTTCCTCCCTCACCTTGTCTTCCTCCCTCACCCTGTCTTCCTCCCTCACCTTGTCTTCCTCCCTCACCTTGTCTTCCTCCCTCACCTTAATTGTCTTCCTCTGTCAGCTTCTCTACCTCGCCTTTCCCTTCCCACCTAGCCTAGCCTACCTACACAAGTATCCACTAAAGTTGTCCGGTTTTAATTAATATATGTTTGCTCATAGCCTCAGGTAAAATATCCCAGCCTTGAGTATCAATTATTATGACTGGGGCGGGATAATATATTTTAGTAATATTGGGATTATATATACTGTACTGCCCTCCCTATCTACTTTCACCCTCACCTCACACACACACACCCTTTACCCCCCACCACTCCCACACATTCTATACCACACCCTAACCCACCATACCCTATCACCACTCCCCTACCCCACCACACAACACCACACCACACCACACCTCTGATGATGATGGTGAAGAAGGTGATGATTATGATGATGATAATGATGATGATGAAGAAGCATTGTGGTGATGGTGATGAGGAAGAAGATGAAGAAGCTTTGTGAAGATGGTGATGATGATGAAGAAATAGAATAAGAGTAAGAATGAAGAGGAGGTCGATTATCATCTAATTTATGATAATAGAGCGAACGGGATGGTACGGTAAAGAGTCGATTTGATACGGGAAGGGGGGAGGGGGGATTGAGAGGGAGGGAGTAGCAAGGGAGGTAGAGTGGAGTGTATGATGGGGGGGAGGGAGTGGGAGGGCGGGGGGGGGGGGGTAGAGTGGTTGCTGGAAGGGAGGTAGAGTAGAGTGGGAGGGAGTAGTAAGGAAGGTAGAGTGAAGGAGGAGGTAGAATAAAGAAAGGGAGATAGGGTGGAGTGGGATGATGTAGAGAAGGGAAGGAGGAAAAAGAAAGGTGAGGGAAGGTTGTAATTAACTGAGATGATATTCCTTCGTGTTTACTAACCCTTCACTCCTCTCTCTATCCTTCTCACTCCTCTCTCTATCCTTCTCACTCCTCTCTCTATCCTTCTCACTCCTCTCTCTATCCTTCTCACTCCTCTCTCTATCCTTCTCCCTCCTCTCTCTATCCTTCTCCCTCCTCTCTCTATCCTTCTCACTCCTCTCTCTATCCTTCTCACTCCTCTCTCTATCCTTCTCCCTCCTCTCTTTATCATTCTCCCTCCTCTCTCTATCCTTCTCACTCCTCTATGTATCCTTCTCACTCCTCTCTCTATCCTTCTCACTCCTCTCTCTATCCTTCTCACTCCTCTATGTATCCTTCTCACTCCTCTCTCTATCCTTCTCACTCCTCTCTCTATCCTTCTCACTCCTCTCTCTATCCTTCTCACTCCTCTCTCTATCCTTCTCACTCCTCTCTCTATCCTTCTCACTCCTCTCTCTATCCTTCTCACTCCTCTCTATCCTTCTCACTCTAGTTTTATCTTCTCAATCCCTCTTCGGTTCCTCCTCTTCCTCTTCCGCTTCTTCCTCTTCTTCCTCCTCTTCCTTTTGCCCTGGCCACAATCTACTTAATATCATCTGTCTCTCTTCTGTCCTCCCACACTTTATTGAACACTTAGACCTGTTCTCTCTCTCTCTCTCTCTCTCTCTCTTACCTCCTCGACACCCATCCTATTTCCCTTCTTCCTTTTAACTTCCTAGCTCTTTCTTCCTTCTGACAAAGTTCCCCAAAGGCACCTTCTATATAAATTAATTTTGCATGGCATTACTGGTAAAATTCATTCATGGCTCAAAGACTGGCTCTACGAGAGAAAACAACGCGTCGTAATTAACGGAAAAGCATCAAACTGGCGAAACGTTGTAAGTGGAGTGCCACAGGGTTCAGTGCTCGGCCCTGTTCTTTTTATAATCTATGTAAACGACATCGATGAAGGCCTCACCTGTAAGATATCCAAATTTGCTGACGACACAAAAATAACTAGTAGAGTTACTACTACTGCCGAAAAAGCACTACTACAGTCCGACCTTGATCGCTTAGTTAACTGGTCAAAGAAATGGCAGATGTCATATAACGTAAATAAGTGTAAAGTTTTGCATATTGGTAGCAACAACGATCACACCAACTATTCAATGAACGGTACTGACCTTCGTACAGTTAATGAAGAAAAAGACCTGGGCGTAACAATTAGTAGCAACCTCAAACCAGGCAAACACTGCTCAGAAGCAGTTAAAACCGCGAACAAATTAATTGGTTTCATTGGCAGAACCTTCGAGTTCAAATCTGACAAAGTCATCCTGACACTGTTCAATTCCCTCGTACGTCCCCATCTCGAATATTGCGTTCAGTTTTGGTCACCCTACTACAGAAAAGACATTGAAAAGCTGGAGAGAGTCCAAAGGCGAGCTACGAAAATGATTCCACGACTGCGAAACAAGCCATACGAAGAGCGATTAAAAGAGCTCAATCTATTTAGTTTAGAAAAACGTAGACTACGGGGTGACCTAATTGAGGTTTTTAAAATGATTCATGGTTTCGACAATGTCAATATAAGCGATTATGTAATTATTGATCGAGAAAGAACCACAAGAAACAATGGGTTCAAAATAATCGGAAAAGCCTTTAGATCGGAAGAAGCAAAACACTTTTTCTTCAACAGAATAGTTAATGTATGGAACTCTCTCCCAGCACAAGTAGTCAGTAGCAGTACGATTGATACTTTTAAAATTAAACTCGATAAATACATGACGACAAAACCTAACCTAACTTATTACCCGCCTCGTTAATTTTTTTTTTTTTTTTTTTAGATGTAAATAGATTATTGTATTCTTTTTCACACTGTACTATAAAATTTCCTGTTCAGTTTTTTTTCTACTGCTGCACAGGTGTTTTTTCCACCACTTTTTCCAGGCCGGTTTTTACCGGAGGGAGAGGTGGGTGGGGAGGAGCCTTCCACTTTACTATCCTTTTCCTCAGACATGTAGAAACCATAGACGTAGAATAGTTACACAGGCAGCCTTGTGAGGCCCACCAGGGCTGTTGTTGCCTGTACCTCCTTTGTATTCCTTTGTATTCCTTCCCTATCCTACTCCCCACATCCACTCCCAACTCCCCAACCCTCCCTATACACCTCTCCCCTCCACAAACCCCTCCCAACTTCCCCCAACCCCCTCCCAACCTCCTCCCTCCCAACCTCCTCCCTCCCCATCACCCCTATCCTCCTTCCCACCACCCCACTCTACTCCCACCTCTTCCCCTCCCCTCCCAACCCTCTCTCCCATCCACAAACCCCTCCCTACTCCCCCTCCCCCCCCACCACCCCCAATGACGTGGTATTCCCTCAGTCACACTTGTCATATGCCTCTCCTTTTTGTTGACCTTTTCCTTATTTTTATTCTGTGTGTGTGTGTGTGTTTGTGTGTGTGTGTGTGTGTGTGTGTGTGTGTGTGTGTGTGTGTGTGTGTGTGTGTGTGTGTGTGTGTGCTTTTGTCTGGTTGTCCTTCTGTCTTTTTTTTTTTACCATTCTCTCTCATCTCTATCTCTCTCTCTCTTATTCTTTCTCTATCTCTTTCTCTCTCACAAACAAACAAACAACCACACACACAAACACACACATACACACGAAAACGGATTCAAACCGAGTGAATCCGCCTGACCTAACACGAACACACGCACGAGCCGGTATGTATGTATGTATGCGTTTTTCCCAGCCATGACGAAGAAGAAAAAATGATCGAAGAAAAAAAAACTATGTAGGGGGACAATGCCATCCTCTGTTGCCATCCCAAACCTTTCATATTCAAAGTGGAGAGGTGGTAAGGTAGGTACTTGAAGGTGTGGGGGATGTGTGTGTGTGTGTGTGTGTGTGTGTGTGAGAGAGAGAGAGAGAGAGAGAGAGAGAGAGGTAAGGGAGGGAGGGATACAATCGAGGAAGATGCGTCATAATTATCCCACGTTAAGCTTGAGCGTAAATCAAGACTAAAGTGAGGGGGGGAGGGGGTGTTGTGAGAGGGGGGGGGAGGAGGTGGAGAAGGGAAAGGTAAAGGGTTGGCTGTGAGGGGAAGAGGGGGAGGAAGAGTAGGGATATTGTAGGAAGAGGGGGAGGAGGGGGAGGGGACGTGGGGTAGGAGGAGGAGGGGGAGGAGGGGAAGGATAAGGGTTGGTGGTGGGGAAGATAATCAGAGTCGAAATTAGAAATCTTTGTTCCATTACGAAGAGGGATAGGCGAGACGAAGGAAGGAAGGAAGGAAGGAAATGAAGGAAGAGGGAGATGGAGGAAAGATTGAATGTGAGGGAATGAAGAGGAAGAAGAAATATTAGATGAAGAGGAAGGAGGTGGAGGAAAACATGAAAACAAAATTAAATTATTAACCAACCATCATTCTTTCGCATTGAGTTGAAGAAAATTATTAGGTGTTTATATATTCACGATTTCATATAGTTAGGTGTTGGTGGATGTTGTACAGTTGTGGACACATGAAAAACAGACACACACTCCCAACAGGGACCCCTTATCAAGCTTCATTGAATAGGACTCGGTCGCCTCTCTCCACACACAACGTCATGTCCTACCTACCCTATGTTCAGTGTAGGTTGGTCCCGTTACAGGTGTATGTCTGTAACTAACTGTATCTCCCTCGGCATGAATGACAGACTAACCTCTCTTTCATCTTCCCTCTCCCAACCTCTCTCTCCACTTCCATCTCCCAACCTCTCTCTCCACTTCCATCTCCCAACCTCTCACTCTCCACTTCCCACTCCCAACATCTCTCTCTCCTCTTCCCACTCCCAACATCTCTCTCCTCTTCCCTCTCCTACTTCTCGTCCTCTCACCTTCCATCCACCCTCCCCATTCCCACCTTTCCTTCTCTATCTACCAATTTTACTGTCGACAATTCTCCCTCCTTACCTGTCATCAGTCTCTTCCTAATTTTTTCCTTCATCCTCCCCCTCTTCCTCCTTCCAACCCTCCTCCCCCTCCTCCCCCGCCCCTTCCTCCTACCCCCAATCTTCCTATCCCTTCCTCCTCCCCCGCCCCCCCCCCCTTCCTCCTTCGTTTCCCCCTCCTGCCTACAATTTCTACTAAATATCCCTAAGAGGTCCTTAATTTCATCGGTATCTCTCTCTCCATCGCTTAATCTCCACCACCTCTCCATCTCCTCTTTTGTTTCTCTTCTTATCCTTGTTTATTCTCCTTTCTTCTTCTTGTTGTCTTCCTCTTTCTCCTCCTCCTCCTCTTCCTCTTCATTTTTTCTCTTCCTTTTATTACATACTTGACACCTGAATGTTTGAGAGAGAGAGAGAGAGAGAGAGAGAGAGAGAGAGAGAGAGAGAGAGAGAGAGAGAGAGAGAGAAGCTATGTAATATATTATCCCTTGCATGAAAAATACGATAATAAACAAAGATGTAACAAGAAATATTTTTTCAATAGGAATATTTTGCAGAGAAATTAAGCAGGCACGCTCTCTCTCTTTCTTTCTCTATCTTTCTCTTTCTCTTTCTCTCTCTCTCGCTCTTTCTCTTTCTCTTTCTCTCTCTCTTTCTCTTTCTCTCTCTCTCTCAAGTTAGGTAAAACAATTATCTATGGTAAATAAGAGGACAGGAAGGTAATCTAAGTTTTGAAATTACACCACTATGAATTAATTGCCTCTCCCACTCCCTCTCACTCCCACTCCCTTTCACCCTTCACTCCCACTCCCTTTCACCCTTCACTCCCACTCCTTCTCACATCATACTCCCTCTCCCTTCCCCATTCTTGCTTTCACTTTTCTCTCTTTCTCTCCCCTCCTTCCTTCTTTCTCTCACAATCCTCTTTTCACCCACCCACCCCTACCCCTCATCGCTCTCTTACCTCAATCCTTTTAATCACTCACTCACATCCATCCTACTCCCACTCACGCCTTCCATTTCCCCCCCCTCCCCCCCCTCCACCTCCCCCCTCCCCCCCCCACCTCTCCATTCCTCATCAGTAAATTCTATGGGGCTTATCAAGACTCATCAAAGTTTATCTAACGACCAATTTCAATTAAATCTATGGTTTGTCTTTCGTCGACTTTGTGGGAGAAATTCAGTACGAAAGTTGAAATTCAAATAGATATTATTTTAACTCGATATTATTTTAACTCGATATTATTTTAACTCGATATTATTTTAACTCGATATTATTTTAACTCGATATTATTTTAACTCGATATTATTTTAACTCGATATATTTAACTCGATATTATTTTAACTCGATATTATTTTAACTCGATATTATTTTAACTCGATATTATTTTAACTCGATGTTTTTTTAACTCGATATTATTTTAACTCGATATTATTTTAACTCGATATTATTTTAACTCGATATTATTTTAACTCGATATTATTTTAACTCAGACTTTGTGACGCACGTGTGGCGTCTCTCAACTCATCATTAGTGATTTAAGGACCCTGTGATGTGGTCAGAAAATTGGAGGTAAACTAGTCCTTCAAATTTTGGCACGAAACACAAACACACCTTACAATTGAAAGATGTTGTTTCGTGGTAGACTCAGGAGGATTCAGCAGAAGCCTCCAGTTCCCACACACAATCACAGGGTTATTAGTTAAGGAAGGGAGATGTATTTATTTATATATTTATTATTAGAAGGGCAGGGAATAATAATAAACAAAAATGTAGTTGTAGAATTATCTATCCTATCTCTCTCTCTCTTTCTCTCTCTCTCTCTCTCTCTCTCTCTCTCTCTCTCTCTCTCTCTCTCTCTCTCTCTCTCTCTCTCTCTCTCTCTCTCTCTCTCTCTCTCTCTCTCATTGTGTGGACACGGAAGCAGTAAGAATAGGAAGAAAATGGGGACACGAAAAAAGGAAGAAGAAAAGTGTGTGTGTGTGTGTGTGTGTGTAAGAAATAATGGGGGATGTAATGGATCTGTGGACGAAAGAGAGAGAGATTAAGGGATTAGGAGAGAGAGAAAGAGTGAAAAAGGGAGAATTTGAACGCAACTGAGTACGACAATGATGGTGCGATTAAGAGAGAGAGAGAGAGAGAGAGAGAGAGAGAGAGAGAGAGAGAGAGAGAGAGAGAAAGAGAAGCAAAAAATACATGTATTATTATTATTATTATTATTATTATTATTATTATTATTATTATTATTATTATTATTATTATTATTATTATTATTATTATTGTTACAGTAATATGAATAATAAAGCTAATGATAATAATAATAATAATAATAATAATAATAATAATAATAATAATAAAAAAGTTCCAGCGACACAAACAACTGCTCAAAATGTTTATTCCCTTTACCTATCATGTGTTTGACTTTTTTTTATCGTGCGTGTCAAAAATATTGGGACATAAAGAGGAGGATGTTATTGTTGAGATTGGCTGTTGTTGTGGTGCAGGGAAGCCGATAGCCGAGTTAAGAGTGGCCCACCTACATTGTCACACACACACACACACACACACACACACACAGAGAGAGAGAGAGAGAGAGAGAGAGAGAGAGAGAGACAGGGAGGGAGAGAGAGAGAGAGAGACAGGAGGGAGAGAGGGAGAGAGAGAGAGAGAGGTGAGGATAAACAGGGACAAAAGTGTATGGGAGAATAAAATTGATAGTGCTTGGAATATATGAGAAAAAGAGAGAGAGAGAGAAAGAAACAAAATTGACAGTGCTTGGAAAAAGAGAGAGAAAGAGAGAAAGAGGACAAAACTGACAGTGCTTGGAAAACGAAAGAGAGAGAGAGAGAGAGAGAGAGAGAGAGAGAGAGAGAGAGAGAGAGAGAGAGAGAGAGAGAGAGAGAGAGAGCCGGAAAGGGGATCCAGCCGTACCAAAATTGAGTTTCGCACCGGATCGATCTCGCTCACAACGTTAGTCCCGTGTTCGGATCCGGTTACCTGCCTCATTTTCACTATTGGTTCGGATTCATTGCCACTTATGAATCTCCTCGCTGTCGATTTTGAAGCTGTAATGTTTTTATTTTATTGTTTTCTGGCCATTGTGTTTGTTATTATTTTTTTTTTCTCTCATTTTAATCTATTTTGTTGTCTTCCTTCTTCCATTTTCTTTTTATCGTTCTTATTCCTCCTCTTCCTCCTCTTCTCCTTCTGAATTGAAATAGATGGATAGGAGAGAGGAGGAGAATGCTTGGGAGGGGATAGAGGGCAAAGTTGATAAATATTGGCATGGAGAAGTATATGGATGAGAACAAGGGAATGAGACAGAGGAAATGGATAAAATAGGATGGAAGGAAGGAAGGGAGAGATTGATAAAAACAGACAAAGCAACATAAAAATAGAATAGAAAGACAGATTGAATAGACAGAACATATAGAATAGACAGGCAATAAACAGCAGCTAAAAGGATGTAAAGAAGAAATTGATGATAATATATGCATAGAATAAAAAAATATATATACAAGTGAAAAAGAAAGTCTTTTGAAATTGTATTCGTACATAACACGTAAGTAAGAACATAATAATCCTATAATAAAGGAAATACTATTAAATGGGATAGTACTGTGGAATAGTTTTACGTATATAAAAGTGAATAAGACCATAGCTAAATAAGGATAACTATTGAAAGGATAGTACTGTGGATAGTCTTAAGTATAAAATATGCATATACGAGTGAGAGAAAAAGGATAGTAATATGGGATAGTCTTACGTATAAAAAAATAAGCATGCATATACGAGTGAGAAAAAAAAGGATAGTAATATGGGATAGTCTTGTGGGATAGGCTAGTCTGACGTGTGTACCTAACAGGGAATAAAACCTCCAAACCAACGTGGGATAGATAGACGAAAAGGATAGCGAAAACAAACTGGGTAAGTGTGAAGTATATACGAGGGGGATAGGCAGAAAGGGAAGGATGCTCGCTTCTTGCTTGCTTGCTTGCTTGCTTGTGATTGCTTGTTTATTTGTTTGGGATTGCTCGATGGGATTCTTTGTTTGGTTGCTTGGGATTGCTTATTTTTTTGCTTTGCTTATGATTGCTTGCTTGGGATTGTTCGTTTGCTTGCTTTTGCTTGGGGTTGCTTGCTTTTTCTTGGGATTCCTAGCTTGTTTGGGATTGTTTACTTGTTT
>JAWZYT010006744.1:25000-46235 GCA_034508575.1 Petrolisthes manimaculis
CTGATGCTTGCTGCTCTGCCTTTATATCTGACCTCCTTTTACTCTCCTCTGTTCCTACCTGACCCTCTCCTCACCTCACCTCACCTCACCTCGTCTCGTCTCTACATTCTCCCTTGCTTATCTCCAGTTTCTCTTCGTCCCCTCCCTTCCTTCCCCTTCTCCCTTCCTTCCCCTTCTCCCTTCCTTCCCCTTCTCCCTTCCTTCTCACCTTCTCCCTTCCTTCTCACCTTCTCCCTTCCTTCGCCCCTCTCCCTTCCTTGGCCATCTCTCATTCCCCAACCTCTCCCTTACTTATCTCAGTCTGCCTCCCTCATGGAGGTATACCTCCATGGCCTCCCTCCCCCCCCCCCACCTCTCTCTGTCTAAAAACCGGTATCTCACTCCTTTCTTTCTACTCTCTCTCTCTCTCTCTCTCTCTCTCTCTCTCTTCATCTTCTTTTTCTTGATTTTTACTTTCATTTCCGTTTTCTTCATATTCTTTTTATTTTCATTTTTATACTTTATATTCTTATTATTTTTTCTTATTCTGATTATTATTCATTTTCTTAATCTTATTCTTATTCTTTTTATATTGCTATTTCTTCTTCTTATTATTATTATTCGTATCAATTCTTTCATATTTACCTACTTGCCTCCTCCCTTCTTCCCTTTATCCACCTCCTTCCCTTACCTTCAAACTATGTCACAAAACACATTCATCCATCCATCCATCCATTCATCCATCCATTCATTCACTTTTAGATAATATTGAGGTCATCAGATTTTTCCAACCCCCCATTTTAAATTACTTTCCACAAATAACTCTACTCCTCCCCACCTCTATATAGATACCACAACTCCTCCAATTCCCCACCCCATCCCTCCCCCTCCCCACTCCTTCCCCTCCTGTTCCTCACCTTCCCCCACCCCTTTCCCTCCTTTTCCTCCCCTCCTCTTGTTCCTCCCCTCTTCCCCTTCCTCCCTTTTCCCCCATCCCCTTCCCCCCTGCTGTCACTGATTCAATGGGACAGTAATGACCAATGCCACGGTGATGGGGGGAGGGGGAGGGGGCAGGGACAAGTGAAGGGGGGTGGGCTGAAGGGGGAAGGAAGGGGGTGATTGCCTTGCCTAATCGTGTGGCTTTCTATTCTAATCCCTTCTTTATCTTCTTCATCCCACACTCCCCTCTCTTCCCTCCCCGTCCTACTCCCCTCTCTTCCCTCTCCCGTCCCACTCCCCTCTCTTCCCTCTCCTGTCCCACTCCCCTCTCCTGTCCCACTCCCCTCTCCTGTCCCACTCCCCTCACCCGTCCCACTCATCATTCCCCTCCACCCATTCTTCTCTTCCCCCCATTCCCCTCTCCCCCCACTTCCCCTCTCCCTCCATTCCCACCTTCCCCCCCCCCCCACCTTTCCCCCTCCCTCCCCTCCTTTCCCCCCCACCTTTCCCCCCACCTTTCCCGCTTCAACCCCTCCTCTTCCCCTTCCCCTCTCCCCACCAAACGATGTGTGTGGTATAACAGAGCCTCTCAAAGTATTCCTTAATTAATTGTTCTTTTATTTCTATCAGTGCCGGAAGGTTTGTCCACCTGGCTCTACTCTAATGGTGTTGTTTTTGTTGTTGTTAATGTTGTTTTTGTTCATGTTGTTGATGTTTCTGTTGGTGTTGTTGTTGTTGGTGGTGGTGGTGTTGTTATTGTTGATGTTTCTGTTGTTTCATTTTTGTGTCGTTGTTTTGGTGTTGTGGTGTTGTTGTTGTTGTTGGTGGTGGTGGTGGTGGTGTTTTTATTAATACCATTAGCACCATCACCATTTCTCTTCACTCAATACATTAACTTCCCATTTTACTTTTTTTCCGCTCCCTTCTCTTTATAATTTTTTTTTATTAGTTTTTTTCTTTTTATTTCATTTTTGTTGAGTATCTTTTGCTTGACACTGGCCATCAATCTTTCACGCTTGGATTCGATGTTTCATATTTTATCCCTTTCTTAACTTTCCATCTTTTATATTAGGTGTAATATATTTTTTTTTACTGATATATTTAGTTTTTTCTGTTTTTATTTCCTTGTATTATATGATCATTTTCTTCATACTAATTTACTTAAATAATTTTTTCCTGTTATTCCTCGTTACATACTTTTTTCACGTCTGCATTTCTCTTTCAATATTTTTCCTATTTTTCTTATACAATTATTATATCTTCTCACATTATCCAGGACATTTACCCAATCATTCATTTTTCTCCTTTAAGGTCTAACACCAGATGTATAGTCGTAGCATTTCTTCCCATTTTTTTCTGATTTTATATATTTTCACTTCACACCATTTATATCTTTTTTAATATATTTCCCATTTACCCATCCATGTAGTACTTACCTATTCTCTATAAAGGTAAATTCCCTAAACCCTATTCCCGTTACTTACAACCTTTTATAAACTGTTCCCTTCATTTTTGTTCTGCAAGGCATTTTCCCAATCAGTCTTCGGCCCAAACATTTTCGCACAAATATGTCTCTAAGTATGATAGATTCCGATGATGATATATTGTGTGTGTGGATCGCTGAGTGTAATAATAGAGGGGAAGGGGGTGATATATACAGTGTGGGGTGAGGGTAATGATATAGGTCAGGTTAGTTTGACGGCTTCTTCGCTCATGATGAGTAGCTGGGTCGTGGGGGGTGGTAGTGGGGGGCTGGTGGTAGTGGGGGGCTGGTGGTAGTGGGGAATTGTGGTGAGTGGCTGGTGGTAGTGGGGGGTTGTGAGTGGTGGCTGGTAGTGGGGGTTGTGGTGAGTGGTGGCTGGTAGTGGGGGGTTGGGAGGGGTTGTGGTGAGTGGCTGGTGGTAGTGGGGGTTGTGGAGGGGCAATGGTGCAGGAAGGAGAGGAGGGGGCCGGTGGGGGGTCGTGGGGGCGTCGTCGCTGCTACAGGAAAAGGAGGGGGTAGGGGGTGACTGGTAGTGGGGGTCGGTGAGTGGAGGGTATAATAGAGGGGGGTTATAGAGGTCGGAGGTAGGCGGTGGAGGTCGGAGGTAGGCGGTGGAGGTTGGAGGAGAGGATGAAGATATTGATGCAAGAGAAAGAAAAGATGAGGGTATTAAATATTCATAAATTTAATCATTATTTTATATCCACGAAATGAACCAATCAGATTTTTTTATACATAAATATATATATAGTCAAGTGTCGACGAAGATATATATGTATCCTGAACAATGGTGACCACAGGACGGAGGACGGACAAAGGAGGAGTTAGTAAGCCAGTGTGACGGACGCTTACTGTGACCTCTGACCCCACCCATAGCACCAGAGGTCAGGACAGCAGGAGTGGTTAAGCTGCTTACCTGCTACACTCAATACCTGCCTAAATGACCGACGGACAGCCTGCTATCCTCCCCTTCTCCCTCCCTTCCCTTCCTCCATTTCTATCCTTCACTTTTTCTTGTTTTCTTTTATGCTCAAAATAGCGCATTGGTTGTAGTATAGTGCCAAATACGAGATATTGTTCAAAACCCTTTGAATATCGTTCATATCGCACTAGACACTATCACAGTACATTTATCCCAAATAACTAAAACTTTTGGAATAAGCTGCTAACTATTGAATACACAAATATCAGTAAACCAGATAAGGTCCCGCCATCTTGGAACTATCCTTCCCCACTCACTTTTCTTTTACTGTGTGTCGCATTCAGACGTACTTTTCTGAGCTCCTCAAAAGTACTTGAATTGGTAAGTACACACAGTGTTGGGTCGCCAGGTTTTTCCTTTTCTTTTTGTGTTTAGTTTTGTTTGTTTTTAAATTGCTTGCGTTACTTACTCTCTAGTGCCTTTAGAGACTTAGTGATATGTTTAGCCTTGTATTATTAAAGTAGGCTTGTTTAGTATGTGTGAGTAGTCTTTCCTTTGGTTCGACTACTAGTGTTTTTTGTTTTTGTTTTAATGGGTCCTTCCTTTGGTTCGACTCATTTTTAGGTAGTGTTGTTTTTAAGGTTATTACAACTTACTTTGTTCTCTTTCGCTAGGGAATTATTATTCTGTTGTTCGGACCTCACTCAGCTGGCCAGATTATCTGGTAGCCTGTTGTTCCAGACCTCAGTTGTGATAACTCCAACACTATCTTTTCTTTCTTGCCTGGCGGCTCGTGTCTTTGTTGTTATTTGTTTTTGGGGTGTTAACTAAGGGTGATTTTTCGTTCGCAGAATTTTGTCTGTGCGATTCAAGAGTGTAGGTCACGAATCTCGGCTGACGGCCACTTTTTGTGTACCTTGCTTTCTACATGTTATTCATCCTTAGGTTTCACCCTTTATCTTGCACCTTTTGCAGAGGAAGTGTGGGCCTTACCGGCTTCCTCACGGTCCAAGTGTCCGTTTCTTTTTAAATTAGGGAAAGTTTGGACAAGGGAAAGAAAGTGGGCTGCTGCCATGAATCGGCCCTTTTCCTGGGTCGATTCTTCATCAGCTTTTTCTTTGGGCCTTACGAAAGCTTCTTCTTCTTCCGTTCCCAGGCTTTCAGCCCCGGTTACGGGGCAAGAAAAGGTTTTTGTTACGATTCCTTCAAAATCTGGTACTTCGGCTTGTATTCCCTCCTCGTTTTCACGAGCTAGGGTGAGGTCGTCCCTTGGTAGGACAGACCGAGGGTCGGGGAGAGTTATCTCTCCCTCTTTCCAAGAGAAGGGTTTTTCTCCCTTAGATAACTTATCTGCTCCTGGGCAAGGCCTCGGGGGGATCGTTATCAGACCGCACCTCCCCCTCCCAGCCCAGATGGGTTTCGGGTGGGGGTGGTGGCGGCTGAGGTGCATAGACAGGGAGGTTAGATGACTGTACTGCACCCGGGCATGGCCTCGGTGCAGGTTATCAACATGCCTCTCCTCCCCCAACCAACCCAGTTGGGTTTCGACCCTTCCCGGGGGGGGGGGGGGAGTTAGACAACATACTTGCACATTAACATAACTGCACCTGGGCTTGGCCTCGGTGCTAGTTGTCAACCTTCCGCTCCTCTCCCCATCCTACCCTGCTGGGGGTAGGGTGGGGGTGGTGACGGTTGAGATGCATAAGGAGTACTATCTTACCCTCCTTCCCGGGGGGTGAGGTACCTACCTTAGACAACATAACTGCACCTGGGCTTGGCCTCGGTGCTAGTTGTCAACCTTCCGCTCCTCTCCCCATCCTACCCTGCTGGGGGTAGGGTGGGGGTGGTGACGGTTGAGATGCATAAGGAGTACTATCTTACCTTCCTTCCCGGGGGGTGAGGTACCTACCTTAGACAACATAACTGCACCCGGGCATAGCCTCAGTGCTAGTTGTCAACCTTCCGCTCCCCTCCCATCCTACCCTGACGGGTGTAGGGTGGGGGTGGTGATGGTTGAGATATATGGTCGAGGAGTAGGGAGTGCTATCTTGCCCTCCTTCCCGGGGGGAGGGGGGAGGTTGAGGTACCTCCCTCAGACGTCTTAACTGCACCTGGGCCTAGCCTTGGTGTGGGTTGTCAACCTTCCTCTCCTCTCCCATCCTACCCTGACGGGTGTAGGGTGGGGGTGATGATGGCTGTAAGCATAGTTAAAGCGTAGGGAGCGCTATTTTACCCTCCTTCCCAGGGGGTGAGGTACCTCCCTCAGTCAACTTAACTGCACCAGAGAATTCCTTCGGTGCAGGTTGTCGGCCTTCCACTCCTCCCCCATACAGCCCTGATAGGTTTAGGGTGGGGGTAGTGACAGCTGAGGTGCTTATACAAAGGGAGGGTCACACCCCCTCCCCTTTCTCACACCTTCCGGATCATTATCAGTGAGCCTTCGGCCCATCTGATATCTAATTCTGTGGACCTGGCCTATGATAACCAGAGGATTATATTACATTGTACTAGGTTCCTCTCCCTTCTTCCTATTCTGCTTTTCGCTAGAATGGGAAAATGGTGGCCTTAGTTTCTGATCTGAATAACTCAGCTAGTTTTATTCAAGATGATAACATTTTGTTAGGCAAGTGACTTTGGAGGATGGATCAGTTAGTTTTCTTTGGAAAACTAGTCCTGTGATCCCAGGGCCTATACACACTCCCTATGTCAGTCTACAGACTACAGTTGAAACGATGTCAGTCTGTTTTCGACGACCTCAACTCCGCCCAGCTGAAGGGGTTGAAATATTTCCCTTCCATAGTCGCCTGGCAGCTGTGTTCCCAAGAGGGATGCCCTGCTTACTGATGGTGTAGAGGCTTTGTTTTCTAGCTCATCAGCCGTTTCTAGGGCTATAGAGGGCAAGACGAGCCAATGAGTGATGGGTCAGTCTTATCCCATTTGTTACACCCTTTTAACCAACCATAGCCTCTGGCTGTTGTGGCTGGAGTAGTCGGTGCTACTTCGCTTCCCCATCCAACTGGCTCAAACAGATGGCAGGTTGACGAGGACGGAAGCGGCTGCCAGGATGCACTGGGTACCCACTGTGTCTGGGTCAACTTTCCTTACACACGTTGGGTGCCTTTATCAAAAGATTAACGGGTCATTTTGATACCCTTCCATGAGACTTTCTGGTTGGTACCTATGTTTGTGTGTGACCTCACACTGGATAGTCTAACGGTCCCTCTGACCGTTAATCTGACCATATGGTCTTGACATTCCCTTTTCCCTTTTGTAGGGATATTGTCAAAGATGGGGGTGGGGCGACCGAGGGTCTGGCAGGGGCGGTGCCGTCAGTCCTACCGAACGCCATTTTCTCCTGGCTGGAGGTACACGTGGCGGTGAGGTAGGACTGTGTCAAGGAACAGCACCAATATGTTCAACATTCCTTAATTGTTACTGACTTAATAGCACCGCATGCGTATGATAGCACACAAATGAAGTGCTTGCATACCTGCCCCAAATTGACGTCTGCACCTCCGGCCCGTATACCTCGTGTTCTCAGGGTTGCCAGACACCCGAGGGCCCAGGTGCGACGTCCTCAAACCCCTGTTTTCACTCCTCTATACCGTGGGTCTTCCCAACGGTCCTTTCGTGATAGAGACCGTTTCAGTCTCAAGGAGGAGTTAGGACATCAACCTAGCCCAACCCCGAGTAGCAGACCGTATTTGTCCGTCCCTGGGCGACCTATGCGGTTGGGCCATGCTTGGCCACAATCGGGGTGGGTTGCTAGGGTTGTTACTAATGGCCTATCCTGGCCATGGCTCAAAAAAAAAAAAAAAAAAAAAAAACAGTAATATCTTCTCTTACATTTTGAAGTTTTTTCGGCCTCTCGTTAGCACCGAGAGTTTTCACGAAGGTGGTTTCTTCACATCTGGCAGGACTAGGGGTAGCCACCTTAATGTATCTAGACGTTTGGTTAATCCTTACTCGTTCACGGGAACAATTAATTGTCAACTTCGAGATAACGTTAAGAGTGCTAAAAGAAATGGGTTTCTTTTTTACTTTCCCAAGTCTTGCCTAGTTCCAACTCAGACCATTCTTGGCTAGGGGTGCTATGGCACACGGGAAATCTATTATGGCCACTGTCTCCAGTCAATGCTTTTCGTACCATAAGTCAGGTACGAAGAGTATTACAGTCATAGACATTCACCAGGAGACAGTCGGAAGCACCGTTGGGATCCTTCAATTTTGCGGCTCCAGTGGTGCCTTTAGGAAGGCTACGTCACCGTCGGTTGACCCTAGTTCAACATGTCGGTCCCTATCCTCCTCGAGATTTACCTCTCATGTTTCTATGTGTTCCTGCATCTCCGGAATATGTCCATTCTCTTCAAGATGGACAACTCCACAGCGGTGATGTGCATCATTCATCAGGGCACTTCAAGCTCATCCCCTCTCATTTGTTGGTCGGAGCGACTCTTTATACGAGCGCTTTAAAGAGGTTACATCTGACAGCCTCTTTGGTACCAGGAGAGGAGAATGTTTGGGCGGACGCCCTGTCCAGGTTCAAGACGTCCTCAGTGGAGTGGACTCTGAGTAGGACAGTTTTCCAATCGTGAGTAGAGGGATTCGGACTCCCGGAGGTGGATCTGTTAGCATCTCAAACTACGATATTTTCAGGGCATAGTACGGTTAATAGTCCAGTTTTGGCCTGCCCAGCCCTGGATTGTGGTACTACAGAGCAGGTGTCTGAGCCCTCTGTTTTGGGGGTCAGCTGGCCTGTCGTGCAATTTAAATTTATTGTTGCAGACGTCCTTGCGTATTCACGCTTGGACCTTTTACGCAGAGCGTTAAGCCGGTCCATGTCAGGTGGTACTGTTGAGGTCATGCTTAACTCTCTTTGTGCAGCATCAATTAGACAATATGAATCGTGCTGGAAATGATTTCATTTCTTGAAAAATACATCTTTTTCATGTATTTCATCCAGCACAGTTTTAGACTTCTTAGCATGGCTTGCTGATGTCACTAACAGAGCTCCTGCCATGGGGTCGGCACATTTGTCAGCCTTTTCTGTTCCTTTATGTTTTGCCGTTAACATTGTGTTAAACAACGGATGCTTACGATGCGTTTTGAGGCATCTGATCGTCTCAACCTTGCCTAAGGTTAAGAATTCCAGTTTGGTCTCGTCACAAGGTGTTGCATGATCTGTATTTCCAGGGGATAAGACATTTCTATGGTGTTCAACTGTTCTATAGACCTATTTTCATGGTGTCTTTGGCTAAGTGGTTTTCGGACTTCTCAGATTGCTGCCCTTACGAGGCATTCTTCGTTTACGGTTTGTGAAGCAAATTTAAATTCCTTTACTGTTTCACCATTTACGTCATTCTTGGCCAAAATTGAACAGTATGGTAATTTGTTACGTCCCTTGGAAATTCCGAGTTTTAACTCAGACGACACCTACCACCATTTGTGTCCGGTATATGCAACTAGTATGTATATAGACATTACTCCTGATTCTTCCCTGGATCATATGTCTGTCAATCCGCTAACAGGTAAACATTGAGCGGCGAGGGCTGTGTCACGAATGTGATGCAACATTATTTCACTGGCAGAACCGGGCCACGAACCTTAAGCTTCATTCCATCAGAGGTTTTGCGGCTTTTCAAGCCTTTCTACGTACTCACTCCACGGAGGAAGTGCAAACCTGAGGGGATTGGAAGTATGCTACTCCATTTAGATCCAGGTAACTAATGTTAGATGCTCTGAACATTCCTTGCAGAGCATTTGCGACACAGCCCGCGTCAAGTTGGGATGTGTCTTAAAATTTTCCTTAGTCACATCCCCCCTTCGTGATGTAAAAAAGGGGGGGGGGGAGTGATGGTTGGATGTATGGCATTTACATGACAATATGTGAATGGGGAAAATGAGTGATATGTTCCTAACCTCATTGTGAAGTTTCCTTCTTTTATGGATGTCCGTTCCTAACGGTACCGTGAGGTTAGGTTAAGAAAAGGAGTGATACATTCTTAACTTTGGGGTGACCGTTTATTTGTTTATGGTGGTCCGGTCCTAACGGGACCGTGAGGTCAGGTTAAGATTAAGGCGACCTGTCACAAGTCAGCCGCCCTCCTCCAGCTTGACATTCTACAACCAATGCGCTATTTTGAGCATAAAATAACTAGGTTGTAGAGGATTGTATTGTCCTCTAAACCGATATTTTTGTGCGAAAAATAGCGCATTGACTTACTTCCCTCCCATCCTCCCGCTTGCTTGTACTTGTACTTGGTATTTTAAGTGAGTGGGGAAGGATAGTTCCAAGATGGCGGGACCTTATCTGGTTTACTGATATTTGTGTATTCAATAGTTAGCAGCTTATTCCAAAAGTTTTAGTTATTTGGGATAAATGTACTGTGATAGTGTCTAGTGCGATATGAACGATATTCAAAGGGTTTTGAACAATATCTCGTATTTGGCACTATACTACAACCAATGCGCTATTTTTCGCACAAAAATATCGGTTTAGAGGACAATACAATCCTCTACAACCTAGTTATTCTTTCTCTCTCTCTCGCTCTCCCCTCGCTCGCTTTCATATCTCGCTCTCTCCTTCTCTCTTGCTCTCATCTCTCTCTCTCGCTCTCATCTCTCTCTCTCGCTCTCCTTCTCTCTCTCGCTCTCCTTCTCTCCCTCTTTCTCCTATCCTATCCCTCCCTCACCCTCTCCAATCCATGTTTCTCACACCATTCATCCTCTCTTCCTCATCCTTCCTCTCTCCCTCCGTCACCTTTCCTTCCTCCTTCCTTCACCCTTCTCCCTCCACACACACAGCTTCCTTCCTCTCCATCAGACGTCTATGCTTGCGTTTGCTTTTACATATATATTTCTCCTTGCCTGCCTTCTTGTCTGCCTGCTTGTCTGCCTGCCACGTTTGCAACCTTCCTGAATTCCTCTCTCCCTCTCCCTTGTTACATACCTTCCTCCCTGCCATCCTCCCTACCTCGCCCCCTCACTTCTCGTCCCTTTCCTTCTTCCTTCCCCCTACCCCCGTTTCCTCCTGCCCCCTACCAGCACCATCCCCCCCCCCCCTCGTCCACCCCTTTCCATCCCATTCGGATAAATATTTAGCCAGTTTCCTGATCCATCCACGCTGAAGCCTCATTATCATTGGCCAAATAAATGGAAAATATATTATCGCGTAGCTTTTGTGTGTGTGTGTGTGTGAACGTACGTGTGTGTGTGCGTGCGTGTGTGCGTTTGCCTGTGTGTGTGTTCTTCCTCTGAATTCAGTTATAAGTTCATTAATTCATTGATTCTCAAAAATCACTAATTTGTTGCTTCTCGAAAATCACTTAATTTTTACTGATTCTCGAAAATCACTTATTTTGTTGATTATCGAAAATCACTTAGCCCTTGTGACGCACTTTAGAATACTTCATTGATTACAATTGACTATTTACTTCAGGTGAGTTAACCCAGACTACGAGGAGACTGTTATAAGTTTATTGTATAGGTTACTTTAGTAGATTGGAACACCTTCAGTCCTCCTATAATATTGAATGAGTAGATGTTGAAATTTGAGTGATAAATATGTTGAGTGTTGATATATTTAATGTTGGGTGCTGAGTATATAAATAATTAATGTATGTATTAAGTAAGCAAAATAATGTAGGATCAGCAAATGAAAAGTCAGCATGTAGAGTCAGCAGTAAACAAGAATAGAGTCAGCAAATAATAGAGAAGAATGTTATGAATTATATGGACATGTAGAGTCTAATTTGCAAGTAGAGTCTGGAGGTTTTCCAGGAAACAAGAACCAAATAAAAAAAAAAAAAAAAAATATATATATATATATATATATATATATATATATATATATATATATATATATATATATATATATATATATATATATATATATATATATATAGGGAATAATATACATCTTAATCATTATATATTCCTTTTTTTAATCATCATCATCATCATCATAATTGTATATATCTTCCTTCTGTTATAATCACCATCTTAATCATACATAATAATATTCCTTCTATCACCATCATCATCATCATCATCATCAACATCTTAATTAATTGTGTATGTCTTTCTTCTGTTATAATCATCATCATCTTAATCGTGTATAATATTCCTTGTATTATAATCATCTACATTTATTTTTCTGAGTAAATTATTCATCGTCTCCAATACATTTACTCACTCTGGCCTATTTATTTATTCATTTATTTATTTATTTATCTCTCCTGGGCTTATTCATTTATTCATTCCTATATTGGGTGGTGGTCGGTGAGTGGGTTGAGAGGATCCCACGTACAAATCCGCTCTGTGTGGGTGTGGGGTAGGGTGGGTGGGTGGGTGGGAGAGGTTTTTGGATTGGATGCGGGTGTGGGGAGAGTGGGAGGTGGTTGGGGATTGGGTGTGGATGTGTGGAGAGTGGGAGGTGGTTGTGGATTGGATGTAGGTTGGGGGAAAAGGTAGATGGGAGGGATTAAGAAAGGGAGTGAGTGGGAGAGGTTAGACAAAGTGTGGGTGGAAGGGTTTGAGAGATCTGGAAGGGGTTGGTTAATTAAGGAATTCTGTTTTCTGGCAAAGTTTGGAGGAATCAGAAACCTTCCAAATTACCAACAAACGAATCTTCCCTTTAATGCCTAGGATCTGGGATTTCATTTACCATTGGTCCATTAAGTGGGGCGGCTGATCTGGACCAAAAATGTAGGTGAAGTAATTTGATATCTGCATGGATCTTTTTTTTTTTTTTTTTTTTTTTTTTTTTTAACCTGTGAGTGATACTGGATATATTTTATTCAGCCCTCTATATCTGTGTGTGTGTGTGTGTGTGTGTGTGTGTGTGTGTGTGTGTGTGTGTGTGTGCAATTTTTGTGGGATTCTCTACTTCTCTCCCTCTGCCCCTCAATATGTCCAACCCTACTGTCAATCTTGTCGCCCTCCCTCTATCCCTCCCTCTCTCTCTCTCTCTCTCTCTCTCTCTCTCTCTCTCTCTCTCTCTCTCTCTCTCTCTCTCTCCCTTCTGATCCCGTCACTGTGTCCATCCACCGTTTGCCTGACACAACACTTCTCCGATAAGGCAACGAACACACACACACACACACACACACACACACACACAGTACATCTCTCCAATTTCTCTTCTTTTCACTCTCCCCTCCCACTCACTGTCTCTCTCTCTCTCTCTCTCTCTCTCTCTCTCTCTCTCTCTCTCTCTCTCTCTCTCTCTCTCTCTCTCTCTCTCTCTCTCTCTCTCTCTCTCTCCTCTCTCTCTCTCTCTCTCTCTCGCTCGCAGTACATCTCTCCAATTTCTCTTCTTTCCATTCTCCTTTCCCCTCCTCTCTTATTCGTTCTCCCTCTCCCTCTCACCCCCTCTCCAATTTCTTTTCTTTCCTCTCCTCCCACTTCTCACCTCCCATTCCATTCTGTTACATTAATTCTCCTTTCGCTCTGGTCTTCTCTCTCTCTCTCTCTATCTATCTCTCTCTCTCTCTCTCTCTCTCTCTCTCTCTCTCTCTCTCTCTCTCTCTCTCTCTCAGTACAAGGGGAGATAAGGTAGTGTTGAGGTCTAATGGGATTATTGTTGATGTTTTTGTTGTGCTTTGAGAGAGAGAAAGAGAAAGAGAGAGAGAGAGGTGGATAAACACACACACACACATTGAGAGAGAGAGGGAGGGAGGGGGATAACCACACACACACACACACAAAGAGGGAGGGAGGGGGGATAAACACACACACACACACAGACACATAGAGAGAGAGAGAGAGAACTAAAAAGATAAGAATCGTGGGAGATGTTAAAGTCGTGTGGACCAAATAGTGTAATTACTATTCCATTACTGTAATTGGAGAAGAGCATTGGTGTGAGGTATGGCAGACGTCTTGTGGTGGTATTGGTGGTTGTGGTGATGGTGGTAATGGTGGTTGTGGTGATGGTGGTAGTGGTGGTGGTTGTGTTAGTTGTGGTAGTTGTGGTGGGGATGATGTTTGGTAGTGCTTGTGGTGATGGTAGTAGTAGTAGTGGTAGTAGTGGTGGTATTGGCAGTGGCAGGAGTAATGGTGGATGTGGTTGTAGTAGTAGCAGTGTTAATGGTATGGTGGTATTGGTAGTGGTAGTGGTGGTAGCGGTGATGTTAATGGTAGTAGTGGTGGTATTGGTAGTGGTAGGAGTAATGGTGGATGTGGGTAATGGTGGATGTGGTTGTCGCCGCTAAAAGCTTCCTGAATTATCCAAGTTTTGTATTCTAGTTATCTTATTATTCATCCATTTTTGTGTACCCCTCTTACCGCCTCCCATCACATGTCCATTACCAAATTACTCTTCTTTCGTTATGCGTTATCCTGTTTCTCTTTTCCCTTCTATTTCCCCAGAGAGAGAGAGAGAGAGAGAGAGAGAGAGAGAGAGAGAGAGAGAGAGAGAGAGAGAAAGAGGTAGGAGTGACCACGAGACCATTTAAGTAGGACTGGGGCCACCAAGAACAATTTATAGCAATTAAAAAGACATTTAGTTTTTTCCACTCGACGTTTTTTTGTACTCGGGGTTGATAGGGCTACATGGGAGAGAGAGAGAGAGAGAGAGAGAGAGAGAGAGAGAGAGAGAGGGGGGGGGGGAGGTGGTTTTGGGAGAAAGGGAGGGGTGATGAAGGAGATTGGTTAGAGACAGAAAGAGAGAGAGAGAGTGAGAGAGAGAGAGAGAGAGAGAGAGAGTGAGAGAGAGAGAGAGAGAGAGAGAGAGAGAGAGAGAGAATAAGAGAAAAACTATCTCTATTCTGTTCATTACCTTACTTACTTCATCACTCCCCTTCAGTAATTGGACACTACATTGGTCATCCATTTATATTATTTGGAAGGGGAAAAAACTGTTTACTAATGCGTTCACACCGGCGTCCGTAGAGAAGGAAATAAACAAACAAACAAATATATAAATAAATAAATAAATAAGTAAGTAAATAAATAAATAAGTAATTCCTACATCTCCTTTAAAACACAATAATGTTTAACTTTCATCAATCTAAACATAAAACTTATACTTGCACATATACTTACATAATTATATACATACGCATATACCAATAATAATACTTACATATATATATACTGTACATACACATATACCAATAATGATACTTGTACATAATACTTACACATATGCATACACATACAGTATATACACCAATACTAATACTCACACATACATATACCTATTCGTTGGGGCAAAATAACAGGATTCAAATAAATGCCCCTGACTTTTGTTCGTGACTGTACAGTAGTGAGTGGATTATTATTATGGGAAAGTAAACAGATTCCAAAGACAAAAAAAAAAAACCTGAGTGAGTGATTAGCGTGACGGTAGATGAGGAATATCTAGATGGGATTTGTCAGAGGGAAGGGAAGGGGAGTGGAAGAGGGAGGAAAGGAGGGAGTGAGGGGAGGTAATTGGATTGTCTCTTTGTGTCTCCCTCCTTTATTATCGTGTTTATTTTTGTTCTCTCTCTCTCTCTCTCTCTCTCTCTCTCTCTCTCTCTCTCTCTCTCTCTCTCTCCTCTCTCTCTCTCTCTCTCTCTCTCTCTCCTCTCTCTCCTCTCTCTCTCTCTCTCTCTCTCTCTCTCTCTTGCGCTGCTTTCGTTCTTATTGTTTCTTCCATTATTGTTCTGTATTTTTTTCCTCTCTTACTGTGTCTTTCTTTTTCTCTGGCATAATTCTCCTAGTTACTCATCTCTCTCTCTCTCTCTCTCTCTCTCTCTCTTCTCTCTCTCTCTCTCTCTCTCTCTCTCTCTCTCTCTTCTCTCTCTCTCTCTCTCTCTCTCTCTCATTTCCTCCCCTTTCCGTCTACTCAATAGCCGAAAACAAACACTAATTCAATTTATTTTCCGTCCTTCCTGTGCCGTCAGTCTATTGGTCAGATCAGCCTCTCCTTATTCCCTCTTCCTCTCTTCTCCTTATTCCCTCTTCCTCTCTTCTTCTCTTCCTTCCTCTTTCTCTCTCCTTATTCCCTCTTTCGCTTTCTGTCTCCTTATTCCTCTTTCGCTTTATCTCTCCTTATTCCCTCTTCCTCTTTCTCTCTCCTTATTCCCTCTTCCTCTTTCTCTCTCCTTATTCCCCCTTCCTCTTCTCTCTCCTTATTCCCTCTTCCTCTCTCCTTATTCCCTCTTTCGCTTTCTCTCTCCTTATTCCCTCTTCCTCTCTTCTTCCTCTTTCTCTCCTTATTCCCTCTCCCTCTCTCTCTCTCCTTATCTTCCTTTCCTTATTCCCTCTCCTTCTCTTCCTTCATTTCTCTTTCCCCTTCTCTTCCTTCCTCTTTCCCCTTCTCTTCTTTTCTCTTTTCTCGCCTTCTCTTCCTTCCTCTTTCTCCTTCTCCTTTGGTCGATACTCCTCATCTTTCTCTCCTATATTCCTTCTCCTTCGTTATTCCTCACTTTCCTTCCTCCCTATTACTCCTTTTCCAATCTTGTTTCTCCTATTATGCTTTCTGTTTTTCCTCCTTCCTCCTCATCATCATTTTCATACGGTATTTTTATCTTCTTCTCCTGTGCCTACTCTTAATCATCATTATTTTACACTTTCTCTCCCATACGTATACTTTCTCTTTCCTCTTATACATATTTAACCATTTTACTTTCCCTCAGATTTCTTTCCCTGCAAATATCACAGTTTTATTATTTTATCCTTCTAATTCTCTTCCTTTCCTTCACACTAACTTATTTTTGCTCTGTTTTCTCTTTGTAGGACTTGTTGCCGTCGTCATTTATAGTAATTATATACTTAAATGCCTCGTAAGGACCAATAGTTCTGTTGCTGTTTGAATGTCCTTTGTATTTTTTCCCCCATTCACTCCTCTCTCATCCGTCTCTCCCATCCCATCTTCCATCACCTATTTGTTTGATTGGGGCAGAATCAAACCCCTACAAATTTGATCTCTCCTCTCTCTCTCTCTCTCTCTCTCTCTCTCTCTCTCTCTCTCTCTCTCTCTCTCTTGTCCTTTATCCTAACTTTACTTCCTTTCGTCCGAATTCGCGTATTCTTGTTGTATTGTTGTGTTTTGTGCAATGGTGGTATCTGGCAACACTTTCATCAATAGTTACCAAGTTAGAAAGTAAACAAACAATAGTCGAATCAGTTCTTCATAAGTCTCATCAGTGATTTATATAATGTATACTTACTTAAAAATTACAATACGGTTAATACAATGTCATTCATTCATTAAATACGTCAATACTTACATACACCTTATTCGTACACATATATACGTAACTTGATCATACAGTCTGTTGTTGTCAATAATTATCATCCACATATGGTTATCTCGTACAATTTGCTGCTTAATGTTTTTTTTGGTTTGAGTTGTGTGTATTTGTTTGTTGTAAATTAAACGATGGTACTTTACCTATTTATTAGAGAAAGTTTATCAGCTAAGGCATATATAGAGAGAAGCTGTGAAACTCTTACGTGAGTTACCTCTGGAGGATGATTATTTTTACCACGACTGTACACACATACATACACACACATACACACGCACGCAATAGGAAGACCATCATATTCTTCTTCCCCATCCAATTAATTCCTTCCCCCATTTTGTTGTGAAAAATAAAAATATCCATTTCCAAAGGAATCAGGCGGGTTTTACGATTGTGTTTTTCGTTTGATCTACTATTTTTTTCTTCCTCTTTTCAAAATCTTAGAGGCCTTCGTAATTGTGGTTTGAGGATAATAGGCTTTGTGATTAGCTTTGTCAAAATAGAATGGTCTCCCCCACCTCCTATTCCTGCTCTCTCTCTCTCTTATCTCCCTCCCTCTGTTCTCTCCCTCCCTCCCTTCCCTCCCTCCCTTCTCTCCCTTCTCTCCCTCCTTCCTCCCTCCACCTCTCCAGCAGCTAAGTGACATCAACGCTCATGAAAATATACCGATGAGAAGATAGTGTGAGAAAAAACATTATGTAAAGCTAAAGGCTCGGCCACACCACGGCACTTAGGCCCGTAGTTTTAACAAATTTGAGGGCCCTTACTGGAGCTCTGAATTCTCCAAACTTTTCCAAGCAACAAATTCCCAATTAGAAATACTGAAGGGTTCTGTGGCCTGGATTATTTGCAGGGTTCATAGAGCTCCAGTAAGGACCCTCAATTTTTTTTTTAAACTACGGGCGTCACAGAGACATGTTCTGAGGCCGGTTCAAAACAATGCTTCAGTCATGTTCGGATTCATGTTCGAAGAGTCTCGTTTGGACGTTCAAACTCCCGAACATGTTACGAGACACTGCAGGGTGGACGTTTCGTGGCCGGGAACAAGTGTGCTGACAACCACTCGAGTAAACATTCCCCAAATGCATGAGCGAACATACAGCCACAATCAAATATCCACAGACACTTTCCTTCCATCGTCGTAAATATCTTGGTAATAATGAACAACACGTGTAGGATTTTGCAACCCCTCATAATAATAATAATAATTTGTGGGATCTATTTTAGTTAGAGTATCACTTCAAAATCTGATGCACTTATACTTAGAAAATTTATAAATGACCCACACTGTCACTGTCTGTGTTGAGGCCAATAGTCCTTCACCGCCAAACACCATCTCCTTGCCCAAAACATAGATGGGGGGGGGGGGTAGCCTTATTTTCCTCCTGTATTTTTTCCTTCCTTTTCCTTCATTGTCCTTTTTTGTTTTATTCTCTTTCTTCGTCTTCTTTTCTCCCCTCATTTCCTCCCCTCTTGTCCGTTATTGTCCCTTTCCCTCGTTCACTTAGGCTTTCCTCTGTCCACTTATTTCTAATTTCTCCTTCCCCTGTCTCTTTTTATCAATCTCTCTCTCTCTCTCCAACTCTTTCCTTTCACTCACTCTTTCTCCTTTTGTATCTTTATCTTTCTATATCTCCATCTCTCCTTTTCTATTTCTGTTTTTATCTTTTACTCTATCATTTTCTTTTGCTATGTCTGTTTCTCTCTCTCTCTCTCTCTCTTCATATATTTTCATGCAAGACTGAAACGTAGCTAAGAGAGAATAGAAGAGAGGAAAAAGTAATATGAAATAATAGAAAAGAATAACAACAAGGCAGGAGGAGAAGAAGAAAAAGTAAAAATGGAGAAAAAAAAATAACAGGAGAGAAGGAGAGAGGAAAGAGAGTAAAATAGGAGAAAGAGAAAGAATGACTGGAGAGAGAAAGAATAAGTAAAACAAGAGAAAAGAGAAAGAGTAAAAAAAGAGAAATGAGAATGAGTAAAACAAGAGAAAAGAGAAAAAGTAAAACAGAAGAGGATAGAGAAAAAGAATAACAGGAGAGAGAGAGAGAGAGAGAGAGAGAGAGAGAGAGAGAGGAAAGAGTATGGGCAAGGTGCTAATTGTTTTACTGTGGGTGGCCATAACAGGAAAGTCTTAGTGGTGATGTGTGTGTGTGTGTGTGTGTGTGTCCCACCTACCTGCCTCCCTTTCTTCCTTCCTTCCTCTTTATTTTCTTCCTTTCTTCATTCTTTTCTCCACCCCCTCATTATTCCTCCCTGCCTCCCTCCACTCCTTCTTTCCTCCCTTCCCCACTCCTTCTTTCCTCCCTGCCTCCACCCTTCTTTCCTCCCTTCCCACACCCCTTCTTTCCTCCCTTCCCACATCCTTCTTTCTCCCTCCCCCACCCACTCTTCCTCCACCCACTCTTTCCTCCTTCCTCCACCTCTCTTTTTTCCTACCTCCTCCACCCCCTTGCTTCCACTCTCTGTTTTCCCCGAAGGACAAATTGGTAGCGGATAAGAGCGATCTGGCCTCGTTCGAATCCCTGGAACCGACTCCGACTCGGCTCCTTCCATCCATCTATCACCCTTACTGTCTCTCTCATCTCTCTCCTTTCTCTCCTTTATCTCATTCTCTCTTCTCTCCTTTCTCTCATTCTCTCCTTCTCTCCTTTCTCTTCTCTCTCCTTTATCTCCCTCTCTCCATCACCCTCGTTTTCTTTTTCATCTCTCTTCTTCTCTCCTTTCTTTCCCTCACTACTTTATCTCCCTTTCTCCTTTCTCTCCCTCTCTCTTTTCTCTCCCTTTCTCTCTCTCTCTTTTCTCTCCTTCTTTCCTTCTTTCCTTTCCAATCCATCCCTTCTTGACCCTCATTTTCTCTTTCATTTTTCTCCTATACCCTTTTTCTTCTTTCTCATTTCCTCTCTCCTCCATTTCCCTCCTTCCTCTCTCTCACTTTATTCCTCCTCTTTTCTCATCTTTTCTTCCTTTCCTCTTCTTCCTCCTTTCCATCTACCTGTCACCTACGCCTTCTCTTCCTTCTTTTTCTTGTTTTCTCATTTCCCTTCTATTCTTTTATTAATCTCTGTATTTATTTTTAACCTTTCGTTTCATTGCCTAATTTATTTTCCTTTCCCTTATTTAATCATTCTGTTTGATTTCCTCTTCTCATTCATTTCCCAATAAATATAATTTCTCCATTTATAATATTACCCTCATCTATCACTATAATAATTTCCCCCTTCTCCTAATATTTATCTTCAAAAAAGAAAACTATATCTCCCAATCTCCAAAATTATCTCCACATCTCTCCCCCCACGAACTCAGTAATGTACCTCCTTCCCCCCCTCCCTTCCCTCCCTGACACCCCCTCCCTTCCCCCCTCCTTCCCTACCCCCATCTCACCTCCACAACCCAACCCTGACTTAACGTGTGGTGTCATGGAAGGCCCAGTACATAACCCTGATTTATCCACCCGTGAGTTCAAGGGGGGGGGGGAGGGGGTGAATTGGAAGGCTACTGGTTCCTCCAAAGTTAACCTTGCAGGAATCTGAACCCCAATTAATAACATCGAGACTGTCTGTTTTGTAGCTCAGTTTGGAGTAATCAGTAGTCCTCCAATGACTATACTTCGTCTCTCTCTCTCTCTCTCTCTCTCTCTCTCTCTCTCTCTCTCTCTCTCTCTCTCTCTCTACCCAGGTATGTCAAGGTCAGGTAACGTAAAACAAATAAATAGAGTAAACCGAAATAGCTTAAAGGTATTTTACGTAAACGCTCGCAGCATCCATAACAAATTTACAGATTTAGAGGAATTAACTTTCACAGAAAATTATGATATAATCGGCATAACCGAATCGTGGCTAAATACTGAAAGCAGAGATTTCCTAGCAGAGTATAAAATTCCCGGTTACACAATATTTGAAAAAGGACGAACAAATAAAAGGGAGGCGGAGTTCTATTATATATTAAAGACGATCTTAAACCAATCCTATTATCAAAGCCACATATTGATAACGTAGATACACTTTATATACTCATTAGAAATAATTGTGGGGCGAAACTTTTGTTAGCTTTATTATACAGACCCCCAGCTCAACCTGTACAAACCGACCGTGATATCTATGAGCAATTAAACGAAATTATTAACACGCAACATTCCATAATTCTTGGTGACTTTAATTTACCAGTAACAAAGTGGGGAGAACCGTTATCAGCTCATTATGGTCAAGATCTTTACACTAACTTACAAGAGAGCTCCCTTATCCAATTTGTCAACAGCCCAACTCGCGGAAATAATGTTCTTGACCTAGTATTTGCAACAAACGAAGACATGATAGAGAATACTAACGTAGGTGAAGAATTTACCAATAGCGACCACCGCATAATAACTTTCAGTATAAATTTTAACAAAAGCGACATAAAGTACAGCTACGAAAAAATCCCCGATTTTAGAAAAGCCAATTTCAACCAACTCAGAGCGATACTAAAAGAAACCGACTGGAAATGTCTGCGAGACACTATTGACATAAATACACAATGGAACTTTTTCACTAATGCGTACACAAAAGCGGTCAGGGATAGCATACCATTAAAAAACCGACGTTCAGCACAAAATTTAAAGCCCAAGTGGTGGAGTAAAGATATAGCCGACTGTTTACGAGCCAAAAAGAACGCCCATAATAAAGTAAAAATCAC